>OY757548.1:5438095-5454350 GCA_963584105.1 Alviniconcha strummeri
GGCGGCGCGAAAAAACAGATCAAGGTCACACACACGACTGTGTGTGTGTGTGTGTGTGTGTGTGTGTGTGTGTGTGTGTGTGTGTGTGTGTGTGTGTGTGTGTGTGTTAGAGAGAGAGAAAAAGAGAAAAAGAGAGAGGGAGAGAGACAGACAGATAGAGACTAGCGGAGAGAGAGAAAAGGGAAGGAGAGCGAGGGTTGGGGGGCATTACTATATCACCTTATGGAATCAAGTACATTTATATGTATATTTATTGGTATACATTATGTATATATTGCCTAGTTTAAAACCAAAAATATGCCGCCAATAAAAGCCGCCGTCTCACTGATACACATGCGGTTTTGATGCTATTTTCGAACGGCAGCGCAGTGCATAGTCTATTTACATATCAGTTGCACTTCATTTTCATGTACAGTTCACAGCAGAGTCAGTTCTTCAGTAACAGCGTCGGAAAAAGAAAGCCAAGTCTTGTTGTTGAGTTCCATGTTACATTAGTCATCTCAGCAATCTCGATCGCGTTAGGTCACCTGCTCATAACATCATAGGCCTGTAACCTTCAGCCATTGATTAAAACACGCAAAAGGTTAAAAAACAAAACCCCGCTGATTTTAACCTCTTCACTGCCCCAGCTTGTAAAATTTCCGGGCTGGAAGTTGCACACAAAAACAGTATAGTTGATGGTCCTGTAACAAATCTACTGTCAAAATTGTGCATTTTGATCGAAACCCTTTCATGTGCTCTTGCGAATGGGGGAAAACTGCATAAATGATTTCAGATGTGGCATTTTACCGGTTTTCCGAGTGACTGCGTGGCAAGCATGGCAGTGAAAGGGTTAATAAAACAACTCAAAAAAGCACAGATCTAGGGGAATGTACTCGCCAATGCGACGAAACACAAGAAAACAGTAGTGCACAAGCGCTTTCGACAAAAAATGTCTTCTTCGGGTGTAAGAAGAGAGACAACAAAAGAAGAAGGAAGCAAAAAAGAGGGCAGACAAGGAGTTGATACAACAGACAACAAAAGAAGAAGAAAGCAAAGAAGAGGGCAGACAAGGAGCTGATGTAATCCAAAAAAAAAAAAAAAAAAAAATTTTTTTATATCAGCTCCTTTTCTGTCCTCTTCTTCCTTGTCTGTCTCTCTTCTTACACCCGAAGAATTTTATATCAGTTCCTTGTCTGTCCTCTTCTTCCTTGCCTGTCTCTCTTCTTACACCCGAAGAATTTTATATCAGTTCCTTGTCTGTCCTCTTCTTCCTTGTCTGTCTCTCTTCTTACACCCGAGGAAGTCATTTTTTGCCGAAAGCGCTTGTGCACTATTGTTTGCTTGCGTTTCGTCGCATTGCTGAGTACATTTTCCTAGATCTGTTCTGCTTTGTCAACCTCACCAGCAGTTGTTCACTCTTAACTCAAAATAGATTTCTTTAACCTTTCGCGTGTCTTATCTTATTTCAGAACACTGACAGCTTAATTGTTTCAGATTTTTCTTCGGCCGTGTTGAACTTTAGACACAGCCGTAGTCAGAGTAGACACAGCCGTAGTCAGAGTAGTATCAGTTGTTGCTGACCCATATCTAACAAGTGGATGGGATGAGTCAACGGGTATTAGGAAAAGTTACAGCAGGGATATGACCGGCGAAGTCTTGATGGACTTAGACCAAAGATGCATTTGCTTACATACACTGAATAGCCAGCGCAAGAAGTAAACGTCAATCGCAGGCAAAGGCGTCGGTCAACAGGCAGCACCATTGTGGTCTGTAAGACGGGCCCTGAACACAGCGAGGGTTGGTTAGGCTGGTTTAACGCCGAATTGTCTCCCGAGAAGTTCTGGCGAGGACTGAGATCCCGGGAGGTGGGGCAAAAGGGAGACTATAGCTAACGCTACATTAGCTGTCACCACCAGAAGGATTTGCACAGCCCAAGCGGACTGAACCGATCGAGGTCCGTCTCCTTACCAGCCTAGTGCTTTACCGCTAGGCCAAACTGGCTCACACACTGCGGATGGGGTGTGTGGGGGGTGGGGGGTGGGGGGTGAAGGGGGAAGGGGGGATGTATTTTATTTGTCTCTGGTCAAGCAGTGAAGTTTACTGAGACTGACATTGGTAACAGAGTCGTTTTTTGTTTTTGTTTTTTTGTTCAGACAGCGAAGTTTACTGAGACTGACACTGGTAACAGTTTCATTTTCTGCTCAATCAGTGAGGTTTACTAAGACTGACTCTGGTAACAGAGTCGTGTGTTTTTTCTTTCTGTTCAGACAGTGAGGTTTACTGGGACAGACATTGGAAACAGGGTCGTTTTTACTGCCCAGACAGAGACGTTTTCGGAGACTGACACTGGTAACATTCACAGTTTTTCTGCTCAGACAGTGAAGTTTACTGAGACTGATACTGGTAACATTCACAGTTTTTCTGCTCAGACAGTGAAGTTTACTGAGACGACACTGGTAACAGTTTAAGTTTTTTCTGCTCAATCAGTGAGGTTTACTGAGACTGACTCTGGTAATACTAATAGAGTCGTTTTTCTTCTTCTTTCTGTTTAGACAGCGAGGTTTACTGGGATAGACATTGGAAATGGATATTTTTACTGCTCAGACACTGAGGTTTACTGAGACTGACACTAGAAACAGATTAGATGTGTCTTTCTTTGTGGGCTTTTGTCTTGGCTTGTTTGCTTGTTTGAGTCTCACATCACTTTTTCCACAAGAAAGGACTTCAGCATGCACATGCGCGCAGTAACGTAACACATGGACAGTTTCTCGGGAC
Organism: Alviniconcha strummeri; assembly: GCA_963584105.1. Classification (NCBI taxonomy): domain Eukaryota; kingdom Metazoa; phylum Mollusca; class Gastropoda; family Provannidae; genus Alviniconcha; species Alviniconcha strummeri. The sequence goes on from OY757548.1 coordinate 5,440,853, forward strand.
GGATGAACCGCACCTCGCTGAACGCCGTCTGGTCGTCAGTGGACAGCGACATCTGCGGGACGCGGATGTTCCCAGGCAACTCTCCAGCCACGACGTACAGCGTCCCCTGGTGGCTGTGCGCCACGCCATACCACTTCCAGTCAAGGGTGCGCACGTGTCCCACCGTCACTACGGATTCCTCAGCAACGGTGGAACTGGACGGGTTGAGGCTTTGGGGTGTGCTCGGGGCCTGGTGCTTTACGAAACTGCCACGGATTTTTAGAACAGCGGTCTGGTGCGGGTCGACCGAGGTCTTGGATTTCGGATTGACGGCGTTGCGAAGGTGATTGGGCCAAAAGCGCACAATGTCTCCGTTTGTTTCGAGGATGTAGATGACCCTGTTGATGGTGAAGGGACGCCCGAGACATGACGGGGAGGGAAGACGGCCGACAATGGAACTTTGCTGCGTCCTTGTGTCGAAACACTGGATGACAGTCACCGTTTTCTGAAACCCGTTCGTTCGCCCACCTGCCCAATATAAAATAATAACATAAAATACCAACAAAGGCCCCCTTCGGCAGCATCACAATGGGACGTTACTACGGGCGTTGGCAGGTCCCCACCAGCTCAGCTCAGTGGTTAGAGCACCGGACTCAGGATCGAAAAGTCCTGGTCGGTTCGAGTCCCGGCAGGAGCGGCGGCCTGTAGAAATCTACAGTCACTCATTGAAAATCACACGAGAGCGCAGTGACTGTTCGAGAGTGGAAAACAGCGCTCTATAAGAGCAATCAACAACAACTGTATATAGAGAACCAGTCTGGCCTAGCGGTAAGGCGATAGGCTGGTAAGCGGAAGGACCTCGGTTCGATACCGCTTCGGCTCTCCTTTCTCTTCAAAAATTGTGGTTTGTGGACACTGTCTTGTGACTTTGTCCCTCACAATTAATGAAACATTAAAATGTACCTCTCATCGCTGCCCATCTTAATGCAGATCATTCTGGTGGTGACAGAGTAGCGATAGGTATACACTCTCCCTCTTCCCCCACCTCCATACCCCCTTCCCCTCACTCTCCCCATCCCTAATAAGCCGTACGGTTTCTGTGGACGTTAAGCACCATGTTTACTTTAACTGCACAGCCAGAGGATAGCGTATGTTCTTAAAGAAACCATGGCAGAACAATGGAAAAGGCTGTCATGTCCTTGGGACACTGTCCAGCGTTGCCGCACAGCCGCCGAGACAGAAAACAGACTCACCAAAGACGTAGATCTTGTCCTCAACGACAGCAGCGGCCATGGACCTGACGGGAACAGGAAGTGACGCTCCGTTCAGCGTGCTCCAACCTTGAACTTTGTCTTGCAAGTGGAAAACTTCCACCGAAGCCAAAGTATCCCTGCAGACAACCGTGGAAGATGTGGACCTTAGGTATCAGGCGTAATGTGGCGATACGTGGGAAATAAAAAGCCCCCCCCCCCCCACCCCACCCCACGCCGAAGGCTGCATAGATGAAAAACAAACGTTTGTTGTTTGTACCTAGACAAAAGCTACAAGGCTGCTTACCTCTCGAAGGACTGAGTAAGTGACTATCAAGTAATAGCTAACAGAGGCTGCTCACTTCTTGAAGGGCTGTTTGTCACGAGTAAGTGACTGTGCCAAGTAAAAGCTGATTGAGGATGCTGACCTCTTGAACGACTGTTTGTCACGTGTAAGTGACTGCCAAGTAATAGCTAAAGGCGTACTTCTTGAAAGGCTGTTTGTCACGGGTAAGTAAGTAACTGTGTCAAGTAATAGCCAAAGGCTGCTCACTTCGCCATGGGCAGTTTGTCGTCTTTGCCTCCCAGCACGTACACACAGTCCCCCACAGACACACAGCAGTGACTTCGACGTCCCACGTTCAGGTCCCTCAGTCGCTTCCAGGTGTTTTTCCCTGCTCGATACCTGTGTTGACAGAACACTTTGTGATGGGAGGAAAGACTGATGGATTCTTGAGCGTGGCTGCCATGTTTCACTCACAAGTTAAAGCACAGCAAGAGAGCGAAAGACTGATTAATTCCAAAGAAAAAGTAAACGAACGGCGCACGTCCTTTGAGATCGAGAGAAAAGCTGCTATCAGATGACGCAAAATACATTCATCTGAGTGTTGAATCAGCCTTAATTTCACTAATCAACACAGTACATGTGGTGGTCAGATGGAAAGCTTGTGAGGAAAGAGCTGGGGATTATGTCTCAGGGTGGAACTCTCTATCTAGTGAACTTGTTAAGACAAATCAGTTTGACATTTTGGGTAGAAGCAAATGAGTCACTAGATCTTGCAGGTTTGATACGCCTGATGAATAAATGAAATGGAAGGAACGTTTTTATTATCTGTGGAAATTAATATTGTTTTTGTCTCTCTTTTTCATACAGTTTAAAATAGGAAAAGTCAATTATGACAAGTGTGGTGCACGATAGAAAACAACAACAAAAAAACTCACATTCCACTCAACCAAGATACCTTGAAGCGTGCAAGTCGTCACTCGGAATCTAGATCAAACGTCAATGGCGCATACGCATACGGAAAGACACATACGTAATCAAACTCACTTTTCGGTTGCAAATTTCTCTCTGTATGATTCTGATGATATTTGTGACCCAGAATATGGTAAAATCCATTGAGACAGTCGGAAATTCCTGGACCGTTTTTAAAGTTATTTTGGGTCACAAATATCTTCACAATCGTTAAATGAGGTCCAGATCTACCGATTGCAGCCAAAATCCGCAACAAAAGGCGAGTTTTTTTTCTTTTTTTCTCATATTTTTTTTTCTTTGATTGTTTCGAGTCGGCGTCACAGATTGCAAATGGTGAACGAAGCCGACGAAGTGCTACGAGCTAGGTAAGCTACCTCGATAAACAAGCTACGGCAATTAAAAATCCTCGGAAAATGTACTGAAAAATTGCAACCTCAATGAGAACGTTGAGCCGTGAGTACAAATGCATTGCCAACATCGGCACTAAGAAAGCGTTCACGTTGTTACTGGAAAACTAGGTCAAATGTCAAAGGGCAACATGTGCCGACTCGAAACAATCAAAGACAAAAATGTATGAGAAAAAGAAAAAGAAAAAAAGAAAAAAACAAGAAGAAAAAAAACAAGAAAACAAACAAACAAAAAACTCACCTTTTGTTGCGGATTTTGGCTGTAATCGGTAGATATGGACCTCATTTTATTATTTTGATGCTATTCGTGACCCAAAATAACTTTTAAAACGCTCCAGGAATTTCCGACCGTCTCCTTGGATTTTACCCAGAATAGCACTTACCCCAGGAATTTCCGAGTGCCTTCTTGGATATTACCCCGAGGTCGTCTGCTTCAGCAGCCGTGTCTGCCTGACTTTGATAAAACACGATGCATGCTCAGTCTGCTTTCAGCACCCAGATAAATAGTTCATCCTCACGATTTATTGTAATACTTTGCATGTATAGTCTGTGAGAATGAAGGCGATTTCGCTTTTGTGCTAGAATTGTGACAGTATCTGTCGTAAAGGGATCAGGTCTGCGCGTACAATAATGCCGATTTGTGTTATGCCATTCACGAATAAATTGTTTACAATGATGTCACAGACTTGTTTGAAGTCAGATAAGTCCAACTTTAAGTCGTTTCGAAAAAAGAAATTCACTTCAGATCTATGTATGGTTAGGCATGCAGTTTGGATGTGTGTGTGTGTGTGTGTGTGTGTGTGTGTGTGTGTGTGTGTGTGTGTGTGTGTGTGTGTGTGTGTGTGTGTGTGTGTGAACAGACAGAGGGTGGTGTTCTGGCAGGGTCTTTTCAAACTCAGGCTGCATCAACAATCTCCCAGCTGATGTTATGCAATAGCAAAAACGAGTTTGGTTCAGAAAAGACCCCAGACACAAACTCGTCGCCATACAAAACCCAAAGAGACGCCCGTTCCAGTCTACCTTGGCATGAAACTTCACTGCAGCTGCACTCTACATCTTGCAGCACAGAGCATTTGAGAAAAGGGAGGACAAAATTGAGACATTTAAAGACTGGTCCAAGAAACATCAGTGGCAGCCCAAGTTTCCATACTGGAGATGGAGATGGAGCTGAGCATTCTTCAGTTCACTCAATCCATCCGAACTGCATACTTCAACCAGTTCATACAGACACTGACAAAGCTGTTACCATGTCGTTGTTGTTGTTTAGCCCTTGGCGACATGAACTACGCCAGATGATTATCAGTGTACCTCTGTGACATATGTGTCAACTCGGAGGCACCCATCAGTGTATCAAGCCTTTTGCAATGGTGGATTTGTTGTGCACAAGCACATGACCAAGCACTCGAGCAGTGTAATGCGATGAAACGGAAATGGAGGTGCAGTAGGACTTGCCAGCAATCCAGGTGCTTTGAGACGATGGGTGACTGCGGGGCCGCAGGCTGCCCGTTTGCTCAAAAGCTTTGAGCGTAGCATGACATTCAAAAGTGCAGACTGCACGGATCACCATGATCAAAGCCATGCACCGCAAAAAGCCTTCAGCTGAGATAAACCTTCAAGCTCTTGTTGTTTCTTTTGAGGAAGCTGGAAATCTGAAGACGATGGAGGATGCCTCTTCGCCCTGGACTCCAAAGTCATTGTAGACGCGGCTGCCATGACTGTAGTCATCACCAGTGGGATACAGCAATATAACAATTTTGTTGAGGAAAGGCTCGAAAAGAGAACAAAACCAATCAAAACGCCTCTGCGAAAGAACAAGCCGCACGTGTTTATGCAGCAACGGAAGGCTTAGAAATCTTCCCTGACAATCCTCCGCAACGGCCACTCGTTGTTTTCGCGGCTTTACATGGCATGCCAGACAAGGAAAGGGGACCTGCCGGATTTTTTCAGGCACGAAAACTAGCCAACACCACCGTCATTGAGCAAACTGGGTTATATGCGGACAGGTAAAAAGGCAGGCTTGCTGAATTGTTTTGAACGCTCTCCTCTTGGTTCTGGAAATGTTGATGAGGAAGAAGCCCTGGTAGATGAAACAGACAACACTGATTGTGAAGAGACGGTTGACCCTGTCACCTATGATATCGCCATTGAAGAGCTTTCTGATTTTATCAGTGGAACTGAGCTTGAACCTTGTACGCAGGAAGGTGAACGACTGATCAGCAAAGACACTGCTGCATACCTTGCTGCAGACCGCTCACCTGAAACAGGTGTGATGATCCTTGACGGTGCATTTGTTGCTCAGTGCTCTCCCCCAGGACATCAAACACTTTCCAGGACTACAGCAACAGCGTCTTCTTGCATTACATCTTTGGACAACTTCGGAGTGTTCATCGGTTGGATATTGTTTGGGACGTTTATCTCGCAGACGGCTTGAAGGCCGGGACAAAAAGCAAACGGGGCCATGGTCAACGTAGTACGGTGTTACCTTTGGCACCATTACCTTCCACCTGGAAGAGCTTCCTGAAGAACGATGAGAACAAGAGTGACCTGTTTTGCTTTCTTTCCAAAGAAATTGAAAGAACTACAGTTTCTCGAAAAATACTCGTCTCCACTTGCGGTGACAGCGTGGTCTCATCATCCACAGAAGTAGTCCTGAACCATATGAGTGGAGGCCGACACATGAGTATTTCTTCATGCTGCAGAAGAAAATAATAATACGAATTGCTGACACTGACGTTGTTGTACTTGCAATCTCTGTCGTTGAATAAATAAAGGTGGAAGAGCTGTGGGTTGCATTTGGGACTGGAAAACATTTCAGATACATTGCAGCCCACGCGATTGCTTCAAGTCTTGGTGCAGATAAATCAAGAGCTTTGCCTGCCTTTCACGCTGTAACTGAGTGTGACACGGTCTCATTCTTTGGCTGGAAAGGAAAACTGAAGGCCTGAAACACATGGAATGCATTCCCTACAGTGGCGTTGGCTTTTTTAGAACTTGGTACTGAGAAAGCGAATCTGTCACAAGATGCATTTGAGAAGCTTGAGCAATTTGTTGTGTTCACGTATGAAAAGAACAGTGCAGTGACAACAGTGAATGCAGCAGGGCAAAAGCTGTTCTCCCTACGCAGCAAAGCCATCAACACATATATATCTCCACAGAGCACCAAGGTTGCCATCTCCATCCGCCTGGGGATGGGCCAAAGACGAACGACAACCACGGAAGCCACTATGGACACTTCGCCAGGCTGAGGACACGTACTACAAGCTGACCCACTGTGGCTTCAAACAAGACTGTAAAACAAGATGCAAGTGTGCAGCTGCCAGCCTCCCATGTACTACCTTATGCTACTCTGGAGGAGACTGCAATGCAGACTAGCTTGATGACAGCATTCGAATCTTCCAGCCGATTTTGTGGGAGTTGTTGCAACTTCATTTCTGTTCAAATTATGAATTTACTCAGTCCTGTCGGAACACTGGATTAATTGCGACTTCTGAATTGATACTATATGATAGTCTGCATATTTCTCGAGGGTTCCATTAAAACGCATATATCACCATTTCATACATCCACCGCCCGTTCTAAAAGTTACAATGAACACAATCAAAACATAATTATACATCTGCTTCTTCAGTTGACCTACTTTTATGATTTTGACCTAGTTTCGGATTTGTTGTGACCTTTTGTTCCACACGATCTACAAACCTTGTGTTTTTCTGTAAATAATATAGTGTTACAATGAACACAATCAAAAGATAATTATAAGTCACTTTTTATCAATTGACCCACTTTTACGATCTTGACCTAGTTCGGATTTGTTGTGACCTTTTGTTCCAAATGATCGACAAACTTTGTGTGTTCTTTGTAAAGAATATAAGTTCAAATGTATGCAGTTAAACTTTGTTCTAGGTAGTTTTGAAAGTGATACATAGCCAGTGTGCATAAGGTGCGTGCGGCCTAGACAACACAGGCACAGCAGTCATTAGTGATCACTTTACATTACAAACGTATCACTTTATTATGACTTGAAATACTCTGGCTTTCTAAAGCTTCTGGTGGGTGACAAAAAGCATTAACTTCGGTCAACCAAATCGTAAAACAGCAAAACAGTATCCAATTTTGATGCTTAACGTATCATGTAATCACGTGTACGGCTATTTTAGCATCTTAATGTACATTTAAAACACCTAAACTTTGTTTGTTTGTTGGTAAAGTGCAACCATTGTCAGAGATACTGAGAATATCTAGATCACGGTGACCTAAAAAGTGACCTTCAGCCTTCCTTCCATTTAAAATATCACTCTATATGCTATACCACATAGTTTAGAAAAACCTGCATGCTTCTACCCCAATTTGCAAACTGCTTCTCAATTTATCGCCTTAAAAAGCTCACTAATCAGCGTGGAACTCTCCTTCTCGCTCTCTTCGCTCAGCCGCAGATATTCTCATCTTCCGTGTTCCTAGGATGGGCAGGAGGACCATGGGGAAGAGATCCTTTTAATACACTGGACCTGTGCTCTGGAACTCCCTTCCTCCCTCAGGCATTCGTCTTCACTCTCTTCTTTTAAGTCGAAACTGAAAACCCATCTCTTCTCCTCTGCATACTGATCTGTCGTTTTACCAGTCCATCACCAGTAATGCATACTTGTAGTGTGTGTGTGTGTGTGTGTGTGTGTGTGTGTGTGTGTGTGTGTGTGTGTGTGTGTGTGTGTGTGTGTGTGCGCGCGCGCGTGTGTGTGTGCGTGCGCGTGTGTGACGAAATGAGTGTATCCTTATATCTTTGTAAGCGCTCTGGGCACTTGATCGGGCGCCAAAAATAATCTATTACTATTTCACTAATCAACACAGTACCACGTGGTGGTCGACTGGAAAACTTGTGAGGAAAGAGCTGGGGCTTAGAGCTCAGCGCGGAACCCCCTGTCCCACCTATCAGCTCAGCGCGGAACTCCCTGTCCCACCAATCAGCACAGTACCAAGTAATGGTCAGTGAGATGGAAAACTTGTGAAGAAAGAGGCAAGGCTCAGTGCTCAGCGAGGAACCCTCTGTCCCCCCAATCAGCACAGTACCAAGTAATGGTCAGTGAGATGGAAACCGTGCGAAGAAAGAGGCAAGGCTTAAAGCTCAGCGCGGAACCCTCGACGGACGCTAAAGCGTAATAGGGGGTAAAATTGTCGCACTTACAGCAGCTGATAAACATTACCTCCAGAACGTTGCCATGGCTTTGTCGCCCCCGTTGACGTACAGGTCATCTCCGTGGGTACACGCGGCCACACCCAGCCCCAGGGCTTCAGGGGGCGGGGCCAGTTTAAACCACGCTTTGCGGGCAAAGCTGAAGGCGTATAACATGTCTGACTGGTCGCCAAGGACGAGCAGAACACGCTCAGAAGCCTGCGGACAACAGAATGTATACGAACAACAAGAACAACCGACAACGGAAATATATTTGTGTCAACTCAAAAATTTGCATTATTGATACGGTAATGCCCCGTTCCCTTGTTGTTGAAAGTACACTGATCGTACTTCTATCAGTGCCTTAGAGTTCTTTACCAAAGACAATGCAGTACCTATAGTATAGGCTAGACTTCTGTGGATGCCCAAAGGTTTACGCTCTCCTACAAATCACCTATTAAGTCCCCTATAATATCACATTATAGATGGTGATTATAACAAAAATCACCTATTACGCTTTCCTGCAAATCACCTGTTCAGTCCCCTATAATGATACCACATTATAGGTGGCGATTATAACAAAATCTTCTCTCGCAAGAGCATAGGGGAAAATGAAGTCGAATGAACCGGGAAGGGAGTAGCTGGAAATGAGGCAGGCCTCCAGACTGAAGGCAAAACATGCAAAGCTATACATAGACGTTAACAGAGACTCTTTGATAGCTCTGGGTTCGTTAACCCAGTCCACCACTTGAAACATCAGTAGCAAGTTGACGTTAACGCCCAGTAAACTATGCCGGTTATATCAGGGCGAAGGACAGGTAAAGCACACACACAAACACGCGCACCCCCCATCCCCCACTTTCACTTGCAGTGCTAAGTTCACCCCCTACCACCACCCCACTTAGCAGAGGGGTCCCAATTTCCACGTCCGTGGCACCTCACCACCTCACCGCAGTTCCCCCCCCCCCCCCCCCCGCCCCCACGCAAGAAGAACTCCAGCTGGCGTAGAGGAGAATGAGATGAAGAAAAGACCCACATACAGAAAGCGCAGTTACCTGACTGGGTCGAAACTCCGCGCAGGGCAGCACCTCGTCGTGACGTCTGTCTGGAAGCAGATGGTAAGTCAGCGCGGGCTGCACGAGGTTCAATAGCCCGACGTCACTTCTGTCGCCACCCTCTTGACCCCTGCTACCCCGCCCCCCGGCTTTACCACCCTCGCTGGAGCAGAGGTTGTGGAACAGCACCCCCTCCACCAGCATTCGTCGGCTGAGGTTGGCCAGGCGGATATGACTTAAAGCCTTGGCCATGTGACGCTCGCGGTTGCACGGGTCGTGCTCGTACCAGCTCACCAGCGCTCGGTAGACCTCGTCCTCGTGGCGAACGTTCAGCCGCTGGTCGCTGAGCGTGGAGAAGAGCTTCTCGGCCGACAGGCCAAGGAACCACTTTACTTTACCGGTATCCGGACCGAAATCCGACAGCAGAACGCTCAAAGCGGCTTGCTCTATGTCGGAGTTCTTCGCCATGTCGGGATCGTCCAAGGCTTTGGCAGCGTCGATTTGGCGTGTCCGGAGCAGGTCTGAAATGACCCGTTCGCTGTGCTCCACCAGACTGGAGACCCGCAGTCGCGCAGCGGCTTTGTAGAGACGAACGGCGTTAGCGTTGGTCACGGGATCCTCGTCGTTGTACACTGCGTCTAGAATAGCACGGAAGTCATCCGCAGAGAGGAAGTCCAGCTCCACGATCGCTCTCTGCCCGCATAGGGCTGCCTCTGTGGAAAACGGTGCCGAGCTTCCTGGCCCAGAGAAGACACCAGCAGCTGAAGAAGGAGCAAGGTGGGAAGATGAGCTGTTGCTGTTTGAAGTGTCTGAGTGGTGCAGCTCTGGGGTGACCGGCTCCGTGCGGTGGCAGCTCTTCGTGCTGGCAGAAGTTCCGAGGTCACCGGCAACGTTTCCGAAGCTCTCAGGACTGTTCTTTGCAGGCGTACCCAGATCCTCGAGGAGGAGTTCCTGGCGGCGTTTGCTGACGTCTGCCTCGGTGTCTGTGTGGCAAACGCCGCTTGTCTCGCGGTCCTCAGCCTTGACAGCTTCAACCACCTCGCCAGGAACTTGCTCTAGCTTGCTATTGCTAAACGGCTGGGGTTTTCCGCCTTCCCCCAGGGCTTTTGACAACTCGGTACTCCCGCTGCAGGCAAACTCGGAGAGGAAGAGGTCGGAGCTTTGAGCCAGAACGTAGCGATGGCAGTGGAAGACTACTCCTTTCACGTGCACCTCGACGTCCGAGAAGAGCGCACGGTCTCGGATGGCTCGTGTTCGTTTCACTGCGTGCTGCTGGCGGAGCGATTTCCAGTCGTCACGTGCACTCATTGTTCCTGGTGCAGCGCGTAGACACCCTGCGCAACGTCATGACTGAACTTTAATGTTCCTGCATACGTTACCCTAAACCACAGGCACCCGACAGGGATGTGCATTGGTGTGTGTGTGTGTGTTTGTGTGTGCGCGCGCGCGCGTTTGTGTGTGTGTGTTGGTTATATCTAGAACTGTATGTAGGCTGCAAGAAGAATAACTTGATGATTAAGTTTGATCGCACCCCATCCCCAAAACAAGCAACACACACACTCACACAGACAGACAGGCAGACTGACAGGCACACACACATTTTCTCTTTCTGTCTCTCTGTCTGCCTGAGCCTGTCACACACCCACACCCACGACGACCACCATAAACAAAGAATAACTCAAAACCAAAATAAACCACCACCGCAACAAAATCCAAACAAAACAACAACTCAGACCACCTCTCAAATCATACAAAAACAAAACAAAGAACTAAACTGTATCACGTCAGCTGCCTGTACTTTTGACATACTCAGCAAGCTAGACGTTTATCACGTGTATAAAAGATACGGTGCGTGTTCTCGTGAAGTGTGTTGCATGAATAAGCGTCAGATTAGCCTAACTGATCCCTATCAGGTATCACAACGACACACCAGTTTACAAAGATATAGCCTACCGACAGAGTTTCTTTTCTCTAAACAGTGTACTAATAACGTGCGTTATTCAGTCTGGCAAAAGATGAGCCACTCGAGCCAAAGTATATATATCTCAGGGTTAAAGATGCTTTCTGAAATCTGAATAATATAGATTTTTTTTATATACAATCATATCAAAGCTGTTTAGCTAAGGGGGGAGGGGGGTGCAGAGAGAGAGAGAGAGAGAGAGAGAGAGAGAGAGAGAGAGAGAGAGAGAGAGAAGAGAGAGAGAGAGAGAGAGAGAGAGAGAGAGAGAGAGAGAGAGAGAGAGAGAGAGAGAGAGAGAGAGAAAGAGAAATTGTCTTGTCCCTTAATAATAATAATGGACATTTCTATGGCGCATGATCCCTAGCAAGATCTAGGGCACAATGCGCCGTACAAAAAGCTGCAGAAAATGTTTAAACACATACAATGGACAGAATAAAAAAGGTTTCGGGCCATATGACCGCCAACCACGCAAGAATTTACATACAGCAATTTCAGTAAATAAACCAAAGTTGTCAGCAACCAAACATGTCCAAACTCTGATTTTAGCACACATGTATGATAAAAGTAGATATACTGCAAATACAAAAATGTACAGAGGGATATTGCGTGCGCGCGCGCACACACACACAGGTGGGGTGTATTAATTATACGCAGATTTGAAGAGATGAGTTTTTAAGGCGTGCTTGAAAGAAGATGTTGATACTGAGTGACGAACATAATACGGTAACGAGCTCCACTGTGTCGGGCCCGTGAAAGAAAAAGCTCTTTGTCCAAAGGTCTTTATTTTTGTGAAAGGTATGCGGAAGTTTGTATCCGTTTCACCGATTGCAATATCATTAAACATACTGCACAGTCGCAGTGGATGGCAATCACACACACGCACACACATTCTGCCAACTGCACAATTTGAACCATTACGCAATGTAAAGCGATTCGCATTACATCAAACTATGTGCTGAGTGATCGATAGAGATCGCTCACACTGCATTACACCATACAGTTGAAGTCGTGGTGTATAGCGATCGTTTATCATTTTACCATTCATTTATCATGTTAAGTACCCTGCACTGAGCGGTTTGCATTTCCACGAAATACAGTGCAGACCTTGTGGATGGCGATCGTTTGCCGTGCCTTGATCAATTATGCATTATATCAACATCAAACTCTCAGCTGCAGTCGCAGTAGAGAGAGGTCGTTTTCCATTCCTGGAACGTTTTTTGTTTTTTTGTTTTGCTTTGGGTTTTGCTGTAGAGTGTTAGTCTTGTACCATCATTTGATGATCTTCATCCATTGCATCCGGTCAAATATTGCTCTGCCTTCTCACAATAGTTGCCGATCGTCAGTATACCACTGCCATGCCTACATCAGTGGAACGCTTTAGAGGGAACATTATATAGGATGTGGACTGACTGTTTGGTGATACACAACGCCCGGTCAACCGCAAACGGGTCATATCAGGGTGGAACACAAGCCATCATTTTACAAGCAAAAGTCCGAATCACTGTATGCTACTTTATTGTTGTAGAGGGTTTGAAAAAATGAAGTTGAATGAACCGACGAGGCAGAATTCCTGGTAGTAGGCTTTTCGTGCTGCCGTCTTCATCCATCTCAAGTCTCTGCCAGTTTTAAACTGTATGTAAATTAACCTTTATGTAGTCAGTATGCTCGTGTGTGTGTGTGTGTGTGTGTGTGTGTGTGTGTATGTGTGCATGCGTGTGTGTGTGTGTGTGTGTGTGTACGCGCGCGCGCGCTTAGAGTACGTACGTAGTCTCTACGGAGAAGAGTTTGCGCTTACAAATGCTTTAACCCCCTCAGTGCCATGATGTCACTTGAAAACGACCAATGAAAGTGAAAAATCTGAAACCCTTAACCCCCACCCCCCACCCGCAACCCTTTTTCTTTTTGCACTGGCATGTAAAAGGATTTTCATCAAAATGCATAGCATTGAAAGTGGATGTGTTATAGGACCGGAAAATAAACTGTTTGTAGGCGCGTCCATGCATCTTTTAGCACAAATTTTTTACAGGCTCCGGCGGTGAAGCGGATAACTATTATTAAGTGCATGAAACGCCGTATATCCTATCCTACCAACCAGGTTTAAAAAAGCCTCCGTGGACGTAAAGCAACATGAAAGATGGTTTAAAAACAACAACAACAAAACAACAACAACAACAGAACCTTGAAAAGTTTTGAGTTCTGAGCTTAGGAGATTTTGAGTTCTGCGGCTGCATCACCCAGCCACGGAAACAAGAGACTGCAAAGAATGTGCAAACGTTCGGGTGTTGTGTCGCGACCTATCTATCACATATCGTCGCGTGACAGAGGGTCCATTTCGTGCAGTGGCAGATTGCGCGCTGTTATGCTGCATTAGGCAATTAATGTTCTTCGCTCGTTGGAACATGCAGATATAGTGTGTGGTCGCGTGATC
>OY757548.1:5454550-5499550 GCA_963584105.1 Alviniconcha strummeri
AGATAGCAGGGTTAAACCTAAACACACACACGCCTTAATATGTGGCTTCTGCATGAAATTACAGCATTCACTGGTGCGTGGTCATACGGTGTACAAGGAACGTGCACCGAGACGGCAGCAGTTTCAGGTGGTACCAGCCACGTAACAACCAAATAGCGCTGAAAGTACACCACTTCGGCGGATATTCAAAGACTAGACAAAGGCTAGTCACTCATACAGAATCGCAAGCGACAAGAACGCAGTGAGTCTGCTCGAGAGTGTAGAATAGCGCTATACTGAGAAAAGCGACCCCTACTACTGCTAAAAGTCAGTGCGAGTTGCCAGCCACTCGATGAGGCGGTAGCAAAGCGGGCGCTTCCGTCTGCCGTACGGATACGGTAAAAATCAATAGAGATAAACAGCGCATACTTCAGTCGGACACAAACGCGTAGTGGCCGCCGGATCGGGCCATGCCGTGCTGACTGACTCGATGTAGCGCCGGATCTACGCCGCACCGTACGAGTTAACTCGTGTCCTTATCCGTACAAAATTCTCCCACCTAATCACAGAACAGGCATGTTCTACTTGGGCGGGTCTATTTGTACGGCCGATACCGATAAACTCACCAACCCATTTGACCCGTACGACTGATACGGCATAGACCGAAACACGTTTCCTGTTAAGATCCGTTGCTGTATCGTGTCCGTATACATGGAAATGTGCAGTATTTATTTCTGATTTATTTCTGTATATCCGTGTAATGGAATCGTAAATGAAACGTGGACTAGACGTGCAGTGCCGGCACCGGAAACCGTGACCGGAGGGGTGGCGTACCCCAGTTTTGTGTTAGAAAGACGAAGTTCATCAGTCACTCTCAGCTACCGCTTTTTGTTTATACGCCACCGAGCTCTGTAAGTGAATCAGGAGCTCTTTAAATGGCTCATACACGAACGCAACTATGAACTGTTCATTTAGACTGCATTGAAAAGCCTGTTGCTTTAGTCGGTAGTTGGTGATAAAGCAACATTTTATCTCCGTTTATTACTTCACTCAGATCCTTGTGTGTGTGTGTGTGTTGGGGAAGGGGGGGGGGGGAATTACTCTTTCTAATCTTTCGCTAAACTCTTTTCAGCTAACAACATCGCTCTTTTCGCTTGAACAATCTGAAAGCAAGAAAACGTTTCCCCAAATCAGTCAAGTTCGCTCCCTTTCTACACGCCAAATGATTACTTCCCTTTGTCGGCGGCACTGGCTGTTTCCTTACCGTTGAGCAAGCTGGATTTCCAGCACATTCTACGTCACAGTTACCGGGCTCGCCATTGTGTTCTCCCAACGTGTCCTCCAGGCTGGAATTATGCACCTCCTCCAATCACGTTCCGGCTGCATTTTCCATCCTTTTCAATCGATTCCCCCGCTATTTTTCCGTCAGCTGGGAGTGCACGCACTGTGCACGTGTTCTGTCTTGTATGTATAAAAACAGCTCTGTTTCGCTCTCTAATGCCTAGCTTTAGCAGAAATGTCTCTTCAACCCATCATCCAAATGAGGGCCAGGCTGCGATCGACTGTGGTTAACCTACTAGCCCATTTCGTAACACACGGAGGCGGGAAGATCAGAAACGAGTAGAACTTTCTTTGTCTTTCTTCATACTCAACCGACCGATAATCGAGAAATTGTTCTTTCTTCATACTTAACCGGCCGGTCATGGAGAAATTGTTCTTTCTTCATACTTAACCGGCCGATCATGGAGAAATTGTTCTTTCTTCATACTTAACCGGCTGATCATGGAGAATTTTTTCTTTCTTCATACTTAGCCGGCCGATCATCGAGAAATTCTGGCACGGTGAAGCAGATTAAAAGACAAATGAACTGATTTTAAAAGCTAGTTAGGTCTATGTTAAAAAAAGAAGAAAAAAAAAAAAAAAAAAAAAACACCAACAAACAGAAGTTCGGCTGGTGGTTTAATCCGTTACAACTGTTTTAAAAATCTGCAGGCGGATAAAAATAAAAATAAAATTTTAATTAAATTAAATTCTCTTTTATTTTTAATCGTGATTCGGCTCGTCGGCTTTCATCCATCGACGAGCCGGGAAGGCAATAATAGGAGAAGCAGGAATACCACACTCCGAGCATCTGCTTTCCGGCACCTTCCTCAGTATCCCAGAGGAGGAAGGATGTCGTAACTGAACCAGTAGTGCTTGGAGTTTGCAGAATGCCTGACAGTAGATCAAAGCATTTAGAGCTATGTTGTTACCTGTTCAAGCCCGAGTGAGAAGTTTCAGTAACTCTGGGTTGTCATGGCGAAAGAGATTACAACTGGTGTATCGGCACAACACCACGCTGTGGATTCCCCCCCCCCCCCCCCCCCTCCGAAAAACACACACACACAAACAACAAAAAACACGCCAAACCACTAGCAACACCCACGCAAACCAGAGTAACCACACGCAAACACATCAAACCACTAGCATCCACACACAAACACGTCAAACCACTAGCAACCCCCACACAAACCAGAGTAACCACACACAAACACGTCAAACCACTAGCAACCCCCACACAAACCAGAGTAACCACACACAAACACGTCAAGCCACTAGCAACCCCCACACAAACCAGAGTAACCACACACAAACACGTCAAGCCACTAGCAACCCCCACACAAACCAGAGTAACCACACACAAACACGTCAAACCACTAGCAACCCCCACACAAACCAGAGTAACCACACACAAACACGTCAAACCACTAGCAACCACGTCATCCCACTAGTAACCACACCAGACTGGTGAGACAGCCGAAAACTTGAGCGCGTGGGAACAATAGTTTTGCATGCGCTGCCTGTAGCCGCTGATGACCAAAACCACCGTCCGGCTTGTGGGCCAGAGTAGTCGCTTTTCTTGGGGTGGGGTGGTGGTGGTGGTGGGTCTTCTTTTTCTTCAGCGTTCCACGACTGTCCTCAGACATTTAGCTTGATGAAGTTGGTTGTCTCTCAGTGCCAGGTCCTCTTCTGAGCCCCAGAGATTTTAATAATAATAATAATAATTGTTATTATTAAAGCAATTGTAAAGCGCAAAATCTTGTCCATGGACTTCTTTAAATATACGTATCATGATACAGTAACAATAGCACAACACACACACTAATGAAATGTAACACGTTCATAGTTACCAGCCTAACTGGAACTATCCCTTAAACTGCCCTTCGGACAAGAAGAAAAAAGAAAAAAGAAAGAAAAAGAAACACAGTTTCAGTTGTTGGTAGAATGATACGAGAGAGAGAGAGAGAGAGAGAGAGAGAGAGAGAGAGAGAGAGAGAGAGAGAGAGAGAGAGAGGTTACTCAAAAGATCAGCAAATGATAACGGTTGCGCCTTATGCCTTTCCTTTCGTTCTGAAGCAGTGGTGCAATAGGAGACTATTATTCTAAACTCGCGCGCGCACCCCCCCCCCCCCCCCCCCCCCCCGCACACACGAACATTCTGACTATACAAAGCGAGCATGGATCTTTGGGGCCAGTACTGTGTCCGTGCTTTCTTGTATAGGGGCAGGACTGCAGAATATGCTCTGGGGTTTCTGGGGCTGTCTCACTGTATGGGCAGTCGACTGTCTGTGGTAGACCAAGGCGAGCGTGTAGCATTTAACTTATGCGGAAGCGAAAAGAAAAGTAAGTATGGTGCTTAACGTCCACAGAAACCATAAGGCTTATTATGGACGGGGTGAATGGGAGGGGGGGGGGGAGGGGTATGGAGGGGGGAGAAGGAGATTATATACCTATCGCTACACTGTCACCACCAGAATGATTCCTGCCTTAAGATGGGCAGCGATGAGAACCATTTTAATGTTTCAGTAGGAAGTAATGGACAAAGTCACAGGACAGCGTCCACAATCCACAACCTTTTTGAAGAGAAAGGAGAGCCGAAGCGGTATCGAACCGAGGTCCTTCCGCTTACCAACCTAACGCCTTACCGCTAGGCCAAACCGGCTCACTACGCGAAAGAAAAACGAATGTTCCAGATTTTATATTGGCGCGGCACAAACTGACGTACTCGAGTCAAGTACCCAAGTGCGTTGAGACATTTGCGTCGCCGAAAAGCCGATCTACTGTTTCTGGAAAAGTCGAATGATCGGATCAATCCGTCTGCACTTCGCCGTTCGGGTCATATAGTGTGAATACGCTTTGCTATTCTAATGATTAGCTCTGTGAGCCGTTTTGGCCTAGCGGTAAGGCCGGTAAACAGGACCTCAGTTCCATTCCGCATCAGCTCTCACCTCTCTTCAAGAGTTGCGGTCTGTGGTGTCTTGTGACTTGGTCCCTCACGATTATTGAAACATTAAAATGGCTCTCATCGCTGCCATCTTAATGCAGCAGTCATTCAGGTGGCGACTGTGTAGCGATAGTCATAGTTTCCCTCAGTCATCCCCCACCTCCTGGGATCTCGGTCCCTGGCGTTAAACAAGTTGATCCAAAATAACCAATGACACGTTCCGAACCTAAACAAGTTGATCCAAAATAACCAACGACACGTTCCGAACCTAAACAAGTTGATCCAAAATAACCAATGACACGTTCCGAACCTAAACAAGTTGATCCAAAATAACGAATGATACGTTCCGAACCTAAACAAGTTGATCCAAAATAACCAATGACACGTTCCGAACCTAAACAAGTTGATCCAAAATAACCAATGACACGTTCCGAACCTAAACAAGTTGATCCAAAATAACCAATGACACGTTCCGAACCTAAACAAGTTGATCCAAAATAACCAATGATACGTTCCGAACCTAAACAAGTTGATCCAAAATAACCAGTGATACGTTCCGAACCTAAACAAGTTGATCCAAAATAACCAGTGATACGTTCCGAACCTAAACAAGTTTATCCAAAATAACCAATGATACGTTCCGAACCGTCACCAGCATCTTGTTCCATCGCCACCGTAATCTTGGATGCCACGGCCGACTATTCTGTATATGGATATATCGATGGAAGCACCATACCGAACTTCTTCAAATAGAGACGAAGTATTGGATTGGGTGTGCGCATCGATATGTGAGAGAGAGAGAGAGAGAGAGAGAGAGAGAGAGAGAGAGAGAGAGAGAGAGAGAGAGAGAGAGAGAGAGAGAGAGAGAGAGAGAGAGCAGCTGGCGGATCGGTCTTTTCAGATTTTGATCCGCCAATCATCGACACCCAAGCCAACCCCTGCATGATTATATAACTGCTGGTATGGAAAAAGGTTTTTGAGTAACTACAGTTTGAAAGTGTGCAGGTAACCCACGTTACTAATAAACCATACCCCACAGGGTGGTTGCTATATTCTTACCTGCTCCAGTAAGACTGGAGAGAGGGAAGCGTCCACAGTAAGACTGGAGAGAGGGAAGCGTCCACAGTAAGACTGGAGACAGGGAAGCGTCCACAGTAAGACTGGAGAGAGCGAAGCGTCCACAGTAAGACTGGAGAGAGGGAAGCGTCCACAGTAAGACTGGAGAGAGGGAAGCGTCCACAGTAAGACTGGAGACAGGGAAGCGTCCACAGTAAGACTGGAGAGAGGGAAGCGTCCACAGTAAGACTGGAGACAGGGAAGCGTCCACAGTAAGACTGGAGAGGGAAGAGTCCACAGTAAGACTGGAGAGAGGGAAGCGTCCACAGTAAGACTGGAGAGAGGGAAGCGTCCACAGTAAGACTGGAGAGAGGGAAGCGTCCACAGTAAGACTGGAGAGAGGGAAGCGTCCACAGTAAGACTGGAGAGGGAAGCGTCCACGGTAAGACCGGAGGCGTCCACGGTAAGACCGGAGGCGTCCACAGTAAGACTGGAGAGGGAAGAGTCCATAGTAAGACTGGAGAGGGAAGAGTCCACAGTAAGACTGGAGAAGGAAGAGTCCACAGTAAGACTGGAACAATGGAGAGGGAAACATCCGCAGTAAGACGAGAGAGAGTGAAGCGTCCAAAGGTCTCGGTTCACAGCAGAGAGAACCTATGATTTCTGCCTCACCTCATCGCCAGATTACAACTGGAGTATCGGCACAACAGTATGCTTTGGTATCCCCCCCCCCCCCCCCCCCCATCTTTTCTCTCTGCGAATTGTAACCAGGGTTTTATCGTGGCGTAACGGAAACCAATTTCATGCTCAACATTTACAGCTGAGGTGGGATGAAGTTGGTTAGCAGTAACTGAGACTGAATTACTTATGCAGCAAATAAATTCAGTTTATACTAAACCATGAAGTCCCCAGAGTTAGTAGTTCAGTTCAAGGTGGTATCATACCTATGCACTCAGAAAAGCCCATATACGCTCCTCCCCGTATCTCAGAAGTTTCCCAAGACAGTTCCAGTATTCCGTTTCGTCTGACTGACGATGGCTCTCTTTCTCGTCCTTTGAAGGATTGTCGAGCGCTTCCTCTTTCCACGCCTCTCTCGTCCAGGCGACTGATGGTGTGATGTCCTTGGCTTTGTGCCCGCTGGTAGTGTCTCAAGCTCCTTATGGAGTTCGTCACTGGATTTTAAATCTGGCCCGGCGGTGCAGGGATTTAAATGCTTTTCGTTATGCTGATACAATAATAAAAAATAATAATTAAAGTATTTGTAAAGCGCAAAATCTTGTTCTTAGACTATTCTAAGCGCACACACACACAGGCACCCCCCCCCCCACACACACACACAAGCATTCTGACTATACAACGCTTAATTTACACAGCTTTGAGACTTGAGATGGATGAAGACAGCAACATGGGACAGAAAACATGGCAGGCCTACGGTTTTGGGAAAAGAAATGTTTTTAGGTTACATCCGACTGAGTCCAGATTGTATATTACATTACAAAGACAGTCTAACTGCATTGCATTGCACGTGAGACAAATATAGATTTGTATTAATTACCATCAACATTTAGTCATCCTTGATCTCCGCTACTGATGTTAAACATCTGGTTGTTGTAATATGTAACTATGCTGGTATTCATGAAAGAAAAAAAAGAAAAGAAAAAAAAAAGAGGTAATTTTGGGGTGGAGTTCACCTTGTATTTACTCACAGGCCAGGTGAGTTACTGCGGGTGATTCAGGTCTTTGTTGTGCAAGGTCTTTTGAGTGCTAATTAACTCCGTTTGTTGCTTACATTTCCTTTTGGACTAACTTTTCAAGTCTGTTTTTACTCAGAAATTTATCTTTGTGGGGGCTACCTTGTAGCAGTCTCTCTCTGCGTCAACAGTCATGGACACACACACTCTCTCCATCTCAGACTGGCATATACATATGCTCCCTCAAATGATCAGTCTTACATTCTTTAGGTTCATTTTATTGGTTAACATGTGTAAAAAAAAAAAGCAACAAAAAAAAGCAAAAATAATAATCATTTTACACAGAGCTTCACATACACATGCTATTCACACTCACAATACATCATAGGGGCTGCTGTGTAAATGTCTGCCATAAAACACACACACAAGCCCCCCAAATAATTGCCTAGTTCAGACATGAAACAGTGATGAGAGAACTGCAAACAGCAGTTGTAGCTAGACACATATAAATGGCAATGACCTCACCTGATACTTGATGAAGTGAATGCAGAAAGCATTACTGCACGGACATACGTTTCTGACAATCTGAATACTGCAGCCACACAGCTGTTGCTAGTGTCATGTGAATAGGATGAACCTTGCCCTGGGCGTCACCAGGAGATCAAAAGTACACAGTTCTGTAGATGCTCCTAAGTTTCATCTCTGGCAGCCTTACGTCACAATCCAACAGTGGGTGCAGCTAACCTGACCCTCAATCTCAATGCAATAAGATTCAGTTCCTAAGTGTGTTGCACAGTTTTAGTTTATGCCGTTTCATACAAGTATGTCAACTGCTTTGAAAATCCCCCCACCCCCCCCACCAAAACAAAAATCACCAGCATCTCTTCTCTCATTTAGTCTCATGTGCACACCAACCTGTATTTGCGTAGCAAGCTCATTCTCCACCTACTCCCCTCACCAAAACAAAAACTACAAACAAAAACCCAGGACCCCCCCCCCCCCCCCAAAAAAAAACAAAAAAAACCCCATCCCAGGTGATAGTTGCCTCAAAATTATTTTCCTATCATTTGATCTGAACACCGGCTGGTAGTGGTGCTAACACAGCATGTTTGTCAGAACAAAACCTTGTTCACCAGTGTCTCTGCTTTTTTGGGGCAGTCTACTGTGTGTGCACAGCAGCTGCCGTTTACACAGCAAGCTCATACAGCCAAAGGTCCGGCATCCGCAGGTATTCACCACTCCACATCACCAAAACGCTGAATCAACTTGTCCTGCTCGGACAGATCCTTCTGCACTTTCTTCCGCATGTAGAAGATTGGGCAGTCCCGACTGAAAGAATACAAAACGCAAGGCATCTTCAGTAATGGGTTGTAAACTGAGAGAAGTGAGTTAATAGTGGGTGACTGTTTCAACTCACTGTAAGGATGCAATACCAGGGGCACCTTTTGTAATGGTTTGTAGATTGAGAGGTGTTTTAACACTAACAGTGGGAGACTGTTTCAATCTACTGTAAGGGTACAACACGATGGGCACCTTTTGTAATGGGTTGTAAATTAAGAGACTTTTAAAGAAAGTGCAGGTGGCAGAATGACCGGGATCTTTTACATGCTACTGTGGTAACACAGGGGTGGAACAGATACTGAAATAAGAGTCAGCACAGAAGTTGACCCTGGAGAAGAAAATTCTCCCACTGCTCCTGCAGGGATTTGAACCTGCGACCTTTCAATCATGAGTATGGTGCTCTAACCACTGAGCTATCCCTGCTCCTAAAGCCCTGAGCTATCCCCGCCCCTGGATGCCTAAAGCCTGTTCTTAACTGGGTGAGCATTTGTTAGTGAATGTAGTTGGGAGTTTTCAGCGAATATAGTTGGTTCTTAACTGGGTGAACTTTTTCTTTGTGAATATAGTTTGGAGTATTCGTTGGACTGCGACAAAGCTGTATTCGGGGTCCAAAAAGCTTTGCTCAACATGTTCTGGGAACATTCACCCAGTTTGACGAACATTGCCTCTGACTGGCTGAGAGCAGAGCTCTCCTGTAGGTGAGGAAAAAATAAAAATGGAGGACAGTGTCGCTAGGTGCTTCACTCACTTTGGAGGGAATTTGTTGGCTTGTAGGAGGCACAGCCTTGTCTCAGGGACCCAGAATGACATAGTAGTTAGTTGAATTACCCTGTGAGGAATGATTAAAGTATACTGACTTGACTTTAGCCTACAATTTGGATCATGCTGTCTGCTACGTGTCTGCTGCAAGTTTGGGCTGAAGCTTGCATCTCATTACAAGCCAGTTAAGAACGAAGTATGGTTCGTTGAACTGTCCGAACCATGTTCAGCGAACAAAAAGTTCAGTTAAGAAACAAATCATAGTTCATCGAACTGTCCAAAGAACAAACATTCGTCAAGTTAAGAACGGGCTTAAAATGTAAAGGGGGTTCAAGGAAGGGAAATTATTTAGGAAAATATTTTAACTCACTTTTTTTTCTTAAGAACTGGGTGAATGTTCTCAGAACATGCTGAGCAAAGCTTTTTGGACTCTGAATACAGCTTCGTTGCAGTTTGACGAATACTCTGAACTATATTCATGAAGAAAAAGTTCACCCAATTAAGAACCAACTATATTCGCCGAATACTCCCAGCTACATTCACGAACAAATGTCGCCCAGTTAAGAACAGGCTTTAGGCATCCAGGGGCGGGGATAGCTCAGGGCTTTAGGAGCAGGGATAGCTCAGTGGTTAGAGCACCAAACATGTGATTGAAAGGTCACAGGTTCAAATCCCTGCAGGAGTGGCAGGATAATTTCTCCAGGGACGACTTCTGTGCTGACTCTTATTTCGGCATCCATTTCACCCCCGTTACTGCAGTAGCATGTAAAAGACCCCGGTCATTCTGCCAAAAGTGCAGGTGGCAGGTTACAGCTAAACACACATACACCTTACATATGTGGCTTTGCATGAAGTGACATGGAGCACGGTCGTATGAGCGCTGTAAGTACACCACTTCAGTGGATATTCAAAAAAGGCGCTATAAAAAGCTAGTCACTCATGTAGAACCACATGCGAGCGCAGTGAATCTGCTCAAGAGACATGAGAATAGTGCTATATAAGTGATCATCAATCAATCCAGAGACAAGCGCACTTTTCCTTGTGGCCAGTAGAACTCTCTTACCTTGTGCACAAGATGTCTTCGTGCAGGGAGCCCTGGCATCTCTGACACTGCGTCCACAGACGAGAAAACTTCTCCTCCAGGGCCTGCAGCTGACCAATCTCCTTCTGGTACAGCTCTGACTCCTGGGGCCTGCAGTGCCAACACACCGCATCACCTGTGGTCAACACACCAGGCAGCAGATTCAACACACCAGGCAGCAGATTCAACACACTGGGCAGCAGCAGATTCAACACACCGGGCAGCAGGTTCAACACACCAGGCAGCAGATTCAACACACCGGGCAGCAGATTCAACACACCGGGCAGCAGATTCGACACCCGGGGCAGCAGATTCAACACACCAGGCACCAGATTCAACACACTGGGCAGCAGGTTCAACATACCAGGCAGCAGGTTCAACACACACAAGTGACAGACAAGTTTCACAAAGAGTACCCAAAGCTCAATCAACTTGTGATCCACACAGCATGAGTTGTTAAGCTCCAAAAACAGTGTGAACAAATGAACAAACAGGATGAACAAATGACAGAACACAGCCTTTATCCAACCATTCTCTCAGACTGATAAAACTCTTTCATCTCATAAGATTAATTCACTACTTAAGAAGATTGTATAAACAAACTGAACACAGTAAATCTGCAATACCTTCTTTTTCAAGATATTTAGCAAGAGTAATATACAAGTTACATCTAAATTCATGGAACGCTAAATATTCACAGAATGTGAGAAGCGTTTGTAAAAATATCTTTTAAACACATATTGCTTGAATGTCCTATTACCACAGTTATTTCAGGAAAATGGATATGACTTAAATGCTTACAACAATGTAAGAGATATTTTCTATAATACTGATGTTATCACTCATATTGTCAGATTGATTGTTCATAGTCCTGTCGGGAAATTAGTATAAATAATAATTATATGTTGTTGTTTTTGTATTGTTTGTTCTTGTCTAATATCACCTTGATGTGAACAGACATAAAATAAAATACTGACTGATTGATCTTTGAGACCGACCTTCCTTGTCCAGCGGTGTCTTGCAGCCTATGCATGTACTGCGCTTCTTGGTGAAGGCCGTCAGTCCTCCAATCTTGGATGTCATCACAATCTTGGTACGGGTGTGGTCTCCCCCTGAACACATGCACATAACACACTATGGTTAGATGTATCACAGTCACCTGCGTCGGCTTATCAGGCCACAACACGGTATGAAAATATGAAACACACTGTGGGAAATAAATGAAAGCCTGACAGTCAAAGCTTAGAAAATACACCTGTGTAAAAACTCAGGATTTCTTAAAAAGTAGGACTGCTCAGTACCTGACCTTCACAAATATGCTACCAACGTCAGAAGCAAAAGTCTTCTTCATTGTTTGTAACAAATTGCATTTCATGTCTGAAGTCTGGAGATTGTTTTAAGCTGATTGAAATGAGAAGACAGAAGCAAACATTATCGGCAGCAGGAAAACATGCAAAACTATATTCTGACAGCTTCCCGGCTTAACAGAGACAAGCTTCGATAGCTCGGGATTCTTGGCAGAGGATTCTCCCCACATCCCTTTCCCCAGTCCCCTTCCTATTACCTTCATCAAACAAACTGAGCATGTGGCTGTCTACCTACAGTTAAGCTGTGTTAAACAAGTGGCCATGGCCTCTGTGAGGAGGCCTTAATTTCTGCAGCCGTACCCTGCTGTGAGGGTTCACCAGAGGTGACTGATAGCAGCTGTGTTGTTACCACTTCACAAATCTCTGACAAAGGAAAATGTACATAAATCTGTTTAAAAAAACCCCCATCTGTAGTATTATTCTGTTTCTCTGACATCCACACACTAGCATTAATAATAATAATAAAGACAATTTATAGAGCACCCATCTACTGCACATGGCACTTTACAATAACACTAACAACAGACACAGCATGCACACTCATGCATTGGATGCTGTGAAAAACAGTTTAGAAATAATTATTAAAAAGGTGTGTCTTGAGGGCAGCTTTAAAAGAGGAGGCAGAATCAGAGTGGCGGAGAGTTTGAGGCAAATTGTTCCAAACAGATGGGTCAGCGTAACAAAAGATCTTTCACCAAATGTTTTTTGTGTTTGTTGACACATATGCATCTGGGACTGAATGTGTCAAATCAACACCTTGATAAGCTGCCTTTTTTTCAGACTTGAGCTTGAGAAACCGTGACAATCCCTTTATCACATACTGTATTAGTAGAATTTTGAAGAAGCCATATTCTCAACAACCAAAAAGTGATCTGAGGCTACTGGCTGGTGTTCCCACACCTGCTTTTGACCCCGGAACATCAAACTTAGTTCCTCGAGTACCCGACCCTGCAGGTCACCAGTGGAAAGCTACTCACGCAGGAGGACGGACTCCGCCTTCTTGTCCCCCAGGATGGGCTCAAAGATGCGCAGCAGAGGCTTGGACAGCTGGTTCTCCAGGTAGTACTGTGTGTCGATGGGGATGTTGTTCTCCAGCACAAAGATGGGGTCCTGAAAGGGAGGAAGCCAGCCCAGGGTGTCAGCAACGCAACAACTGGTGGCCATACTCAAAGTTCAGCTCTCCGACCAGCCGTCTGCTCTGCCTTGGGCTGTGTCACCATGCATTACTGACTTCAGCAAGAATACCCAGGCTACATTAAACTCTTATGCGCTGTGTAGTTATGTGGGGACCGCAAGAACACCAAGGCTACATTAAACTCTTATGCACTGTGTAGTTATGTGGGGACTGCAAGAACACCCAGGCTACATTAAACTCTTATGCGCTGTGTAGTTATGTGGGGACTATCTTCAGCCATGATAAACTCCTTGTTGTAGTATAATGTATCAAAATGTTCTTGGGCCATTTAATATACATAAGGCTCAATCTGAGTCATTGTTGGATTGACCCATGAGAGGGGACTTGGAGAAACAGCTGCTGAACAAGAAATCGCAATAAACACTGCTTACTAGCTTGAGTCTGATTTACCTGGTGTGCGACAATACAGCACTTGTATAATAGCATCCACTTTCCAGAAATGGAGATAATCCTCTAAAAACAGCAGCTGGATGCCTATGTGGCAGAGTCATAAAACAAATAGTCACACATGCAATTCTCTCACCCTATAGTATGGAATGTGTTTTTCAACGTGCAATTGCATATATCGGGTGACCCCGATTGCATGTATAGGGTGACACCCC
This sequence comes from Alviniconcha strummeri, assembly GCA_963584105.1. Taxonomy (NCBI): domain Eukaryota; kingdom Metazoa; phylum Mollusca; class Gastropoda; family Provannidae; genus Alviniconcha; species Alviniconcha strummeri. The sequence goes on from OY757548.1 coordinate 5,467,886, forward strand.
CCTCCCCCACTGCATATATTGGATGACTCCCATTGCATACATCAGGTGACTCCCAGTGTTCAGCTGTGGAACACGACAACAACAGCTGACCAATCCAAGTTGCCAGATGTGAAAATGGCGCCAGATGGATGCTGTCTGGTGACCACAAAAGTGTGGATCAGAGTGAATTGCAACCCAGTTAATGGGTCCAAGATAAAACAAAAGGCAGCTATTTTGCTTTATTGCATTTGACATTTTCGTACGGGTCTCCCAGTCCCACCCATACCCATCACAGTGCGTTTATCTGAATTGTACCTGGAGGTGTCACTGCTCAAGCATGTGCTGTTAAGGAATTTCTCAATCCCTGCTAAAGTTTAATTTGTTTTTTTGTTGAAGATGACTATTTGGGACACGCAAAAATGCAAAAGCAACTCCACAGTGTGAGCACTGACCTCAGACTTCAGATAGGCAGCAGTGCCTTTGGCTGCGGCAATGATGATGTAAGGAACGCGGTCACCAAGCTGAGGTGCGCTGCCTGCATCTCTCTTCCGCATTCTGCAACATAAACAACGTGTAACACAATGGCCTCTGGCCCCCCTCCCTCCCTTTGTTGTTGCGTATATATATTTATCGGCTGACTTCTTTTTGGAGGACGGTCGAATAAGTAAGCGAGGCCCGTCAAAGATGACGCAGTGTCAGTTGGCGGTCGCAAGGGGAGGTAAGTCATGAGACTACTAATCGCCCCTTTTTGACGGTGTGCATGATCTACGGTATGACGCCGTGACGTGCTGCCCCGAGTGTCCGCTGTCAGCGATTGACAGATGGCCAGTTAGCCGGGGGGGGGGGGGGGCCAGCGGTGGCCAACATCTGTCACAAACCTTTTTGATAATTAACATGTGACGAAAGAACATGTTTTGATTAATAAGATCGTGACTTGGCTGACCCGGCGCCGCTCGTGTCCGCTGTCAAGGACTGACGAGTGGTTGGTCAATCAAAGGACAGCGACGGACAACAATTGCCATGGGCCTCGTCTAAAAATGTGAGTGCTGACAATATGTTTTGATTTGTGCGATTGTGATGGGGGAATTGTCTCCCTAACGTATATAACCTCTGGATTGTGGAGGGGACAAGAGAGAGGGTAGGCTCAGCATACAGAACAGAAGCTATGGACTGATAGCGGTAGTGAAAGCGGGAGCGCAAGCTCGGCTTAGACTAGAGATAGGATAGGGGTTGTTTTGAGTTGTCTTATTTATGCAGGAAGAACTTTGGACTGAAATTGTGAATTGTTGATTTTAGGTCAGAAGAAATGAAATAGCAAACCAAGAGAGAAAAACTAGACTATCGTGTTTGTTTTAACTTTGTTGTTCGAAAGTTTGTTTTGTTTTAGTTTTATTATTGTCTTGTGTAGACACGGCCGTGTTACAAACGGTACCTCCACACTTTGTGCCTGCAACCTTTCAGTGGAATCCTCGCTTTTGTCTGGGAATTGTTCTTGCAGAATCTTGCTCACACAGATCTCAACAAGGGCGAGTTCCATGGCAAGTTAAGAAAAATTGTCTCGCATCTGAAAAATATACTGAAATGAGAGCTACAAACAGTCCATAATGAACATGTCCTAATGCTCATCAGGGTGTGCTCAAAAGTACAGTCAGATGTGTGAATTGCTTCAAAGGAAAAGCTGGAAACTAGGGGGATCCAGGCGATTCATCCTCCCCCCCCATCCCTGTCAAAATCTGTGCAATCTGAGGCTATCCCAAGGTCATTTCTATGGAAATAAAGATAACTGACAACATGAAATTGCATCCTTTCTTCAACTCCTCACAAATTTTCACTTCCACATCAGTTGACACCCACTCCCACTTACTGGCACAGCCGTCAAACTTTTCACCACGGGTGATAACCTGAGTGACAGACATGGTGAATCTTTTAAAACTTTCCCCAAATTTGCTTTTTTCTTTGTCAAAACATGGCGAAGAAGCATGTAGGAATGACTGCGTTCAGCATTAATACCTGTCTGCTAGAGTAACAGCCAGTCAGTAACAATGACTAAGACTGGTGATAGCAACATGTGAATGAGCTCTAAAGGCTTCATCAGTATTTGGTATGGAGCTAAACTGGTGCCTCCTTTTTGTTTTGTATCCCCAATTTTCCCCCTGAATTTTTTTCTTCCTATGCAAAAAGTCAATTTTACTGCTGTGGAAATTTGTGTTTTGGTGGACACTTATGCCTGTATGGTATGCTGCACAGTGTCTCCTACATCTGTTGCCCACCTGTGTGCCAGTTCCACGTGGGCTTGTTTCCCCGCGTACTCGCTGTCTGTCTTGGCCAGCTCCTTGGTGATGACAAGCTGGGAGATGTCCACGCGGTTACACAGCAGGTCGGAGATCGTCTGCTTGGCATGCTCCACGGCACCAGCAGGGTTCCTGTCAGTGCAAACATCCATAGAATTACTCAGCAGGTCAGAGATTGTCTGCTTGGCATGCTCCACCATGCCATCAGAGTTCAGTCGATAAAAGTGCTGACAGTTAAATAGTCAGTTAAAGACTGCCTACCTCATGATGTTTCACTGCACCTCCTGTCATGTACACAAGGCGTCTGAGAATATCCATAGCATCACCCGAACATGGTCGGTGCCTGTAAATTTGTCATTGCACTTGTAAGACGCGCTGTGCTTACTGTACCCGCTTACCTGGGTGAGACATTGTGCTGCAGTGTGCTTACCCTAACTGCTAACTTGGGTGAGATCATGTGCTGTGGCGTGCTTACCGTAACTGCTTACCTGGGTGAGACACTGTGCTGCAGTGTGCTTACCCTAACTGCTAACTTGGGTGAGATACTGTGCTGTGGTGTGCTTACCGTAACTGCTTACCTGGGTGAGACACTGTGCTGCAGTGTGCTTACCCTAACTGCTAACTTGGGTGAGATACTGTGCTGTGGCGAGCTTACTTTAACTGCTTACCTGGGTGAGACACTGTGCTGTGTTGTGCTGTTGTGCGTACCCTACCTGTTTACCTGGGTGAGATGCTGTGCTGCTGTGTGGTTACCCTACCTGTTTACCTGGGTGAGATGGTGTGCTTACCCTACTGGTTTACCTGCGTGAGATGTTGTGCTGTTGTGTGTTTACCCTGCCTGTTTACCTGGGTGAGATACTGTGCTGTGGAAATCCACTTGGAAACCCCCTGAATCATCACTTTAACACACCTGTCGATGAGCAGAAGTTGTAGACAGGTGTTGATGAGGTGAGACACCAGAGGGCAGTTGTCACGCCTCACTGTCTCAATTCCCTTGCAGTCCATCTTGTCGTGCTTGAGTGGATTTGTCCAAAACAGTCCTGCATAGCGCTTCTTGTTGATGAGCAGGTAGGGAAAATACACCTGTTGAAAACAGCAAGAAGGCACTTATTTTTTACACAAACATCCCCCTAAAGGCTAGAGGCATGACTCATCATACAGTTCTTGGCCTGGCAACAAAATAAAACAGGACAGATGTAGACAGAACCTAGTTTGGTTTTGGTTGTTGAGTGCATGTCCGGATGACTCCAGCATATGATCGCTTTTACATGGTGCTATTTTCCACTCTCGTGCACTCACTCATGAATGCAGTTTGTTGAAGTTCTATCAAGATGGAATGCAAAGAATTTCTGTGTGTGCTGTCTTTCAATATAAATTTTTTACGGCATGAAGCATTTAATTTTCTATTCATCTGTCAAGATATTTACTACTAAAAAACACATTTTTGGGGGGTCTCTGAATTTCACGGCAAGCAAGAACACTACAGAATAAGTACAAGGAAGCCATTTGAAAAAAGAAGAAGAAAAAAAAAGCGCTTCTCTGTTTTGTTCACCACTTTAGGTCCTGCGTAACCTGAGCACAGGTACTGGTCCAACCGTGGTTTGTTAGTACCAGGTTAAACCAAAAGCAAACTAAAGCTAACACCAAACCTGGCTCGCTACAGCTGGTGCTGGAAGCTGGCCAAAATGAATACAGCCTGAGAGCCGAGTCACAGAGGAGGGCACAAAAAGACAAAAGACAGGGATGGGGAAGGTCATGGTGGAGGCTCACCTTTTCAAACTCCAGTTTGATAGGGCTGACAAACTTGGCGGAGATTAGCTCTGCGGCTTCCTGTCCAAGCTTCATCGACTCGTCCACTGTGCTCGTGCCGAACTTGCACATGACGGAGTCTGTGTCACCGTAGATCACCTGCACAGTGTTCAATACATTGGACGTTTGTCAGTGTCACCATGTTGCTGGGTTCTGCCTTGCTTCTTTTGAAAAAAAAAAAACACCCTGAAAATCCCAGAATTCTTACAGAAACCGGACCCAGTATTGCTCCCCACTCCTGGTTTGAGCTTCAAGGGAATCCAGCAGCACTGTATATGGTGATGAATCCACCTTCAAACTTTACAAAACATCCCTTGGTTTTGTGTTTGTATCTACAGCCACATATTTTAGTGTTGGGTTCATATCCATATACCTTAATGCCATGTTCATATCCATCATCATGTCTTAGCTTTTTGGTCATACTGTAGTGTGCTTGTACGTACAGCCACATACCACAGCCTTGTGTTTATATCCATAGCCACACACTTTAGTGTTGTGTTTATATCCATAGCCAAATACCTTAGCCTTGTGTTCATATCCACATGCCTTAACTTTATGGTGATATTCATACTCTTAGCCACATACTGTCGCTTTGTGTTCATGTCCGTAGCCAGTACTGTAGCTTTGTCATATCCACAGTCATATACCTCAGAGTCAAGTTGACATCAGTAGCCCCATACCCTAGCAGCCTGTTCATATTCACAGCCAAATACCACAGTCATGTTCATATGCATCAGTGCTGTGTTCATATTAATGGCCACATACTTAGCATTGTGTTCATATTAATACTTTAATAATAGCCACGTACTTAATGTTTTCATATCCATAGCCACACAACTTAGTGTCATGTTCATATCCACAGTCATATATCTTAGTGTCATGTTAATATCCATAGCCATATACCTTGGCATTGTGTTCACTGCCACATCCTTCAGCATCCTGTTCATATCCATAGCCACATACCTTAGTGTCATGTTCCCATCCATAGCCACATACCTTAGTGTCATGTTCCTATCCATAGCCACATACCTTAGTGTCATGTTCCTATCCACAGCCACATACCTTAGTGTCATGTTCCTATCCACAGCCACATACCTTAGTGTCATGTTCCTATCCATAGCCACATACCTTAGTGTTGTGTTCCTATCCATAGCCACATACCTTAGTGTCATGTTCCTATCCATAGCCACATACTTTAGTGTCATGTTCCTATCCATAGCCACATACCTTAGTGTCATGTTCCTATTCATAGCCACATACCTTAGCATTGTGTTCATATCCATTAGCAATGGTGTAGTGCTCCTCCACATAATGCTTGGTCTGTTCAATCATCAGCCGACCGAAGGCGGTCACACTCTGAGAGATCTCCAGACACGGCAGCTTTCCCACCTGGGCGCCAGTGAAACCGTAGACAGAATTGGCGCTGACCTTGAGGGCCAGCTGGCGACCATCCAGCACTTTCTTCTTGAAGGGGTCCGTCTCCTTCTTCAAGTCTGCCTTGGCCCTGAAATGAACAGTTGAGGTCCCAAAATGACAAACAGCTGTGGCCCTGGCATGAACAGCTCAGATCCCAAAATGACAGCCTTGGCCCTAAAATGAACAGTTCCGATTCCAAAATGACAAACAGCCTAGGCCTTGAAATAAACAGGCGAGATCCCAAAATGACATACACCCCTGGCCTTGAAATGAACAGTCTAGATACTGAAATGACAAACAGCCTTGGCTCTGAAATGAACAGTTGAGATGTCAAAATGACAAACAGCCACGGCTCTGAAATGAACAGTCAAGATACCAAAATGTCAAACAGCCTTGGCCCTGAAATGAACAGCTGCAGACCTGTTCACCCATATTTGCATGTCAGTACTCTGGGCAGAAGCTGTAAGTAAAAACCCAAGGGATCTGTCAGTACACACATTCCATTTTTTTCACTTGTGAAGCTGCATATATACAAGCACGCAGGGTGAACAGGCCTGCAAAAAGGACAAACAGCTTGGCCCTGAAATGAACCATCGAGACATCAAAATGACAATGAAACACCGAGGACCCTCAAGACCACAGAAACACAACATGCCCTAGTGATTCATTTTGCTTTCTGGCTCAGAATCTAGGGTTGCTTCTGCCCTGAAATAAACAACTGAGATATTAAAAATCCAAAAAGGGAAATCCACATCAGACAGCAAATCCTCAATTCTGCCCTCTGGTCAAGACTCAAAATAATTACAGTTTATATCTCAAAACCTAGCAAGTAAAGGGAAACAATCACACTAAAACTAAACACTTCCAACTTGGATCCCCCCTCCACCCCCAATGCCAGTTTACAAACTTTACATATGTATCCAAGCTGCAACCTTCCTTGCTATTCAGAAAAGAGCAAAACTTTCCCAACCAGTCTTCAGCTCTCAGACCCGTGCAAAGTGGCAGCCCTCCATAGTCTTTCTGCAACACTTTGTTTGGTCGCAAAACTTGCTGGTGCCAAGTTATCTCCAAAGAGGTACTGAGACCACACCCCATGCAGTTAGGGTGAGTGGATAGTTATTTTAATACTGAAATTTAGAACGTGGAAAATCTGTGTATATACATGTGCATGCATACACACATCCGTGCATGTATGCATGTGCAATGGTTTGCATGTGCGTGCTCACGTCTTTGTGTGTGGGTGTGCTTTGGAATCTGATGGATGTGCCCCTACAAGATGGGGAACCATACATAATTCATCATTATATTATTATAAAAACTAAGATGACTGCCAAAATGTGCACCGTTTTGCCTCATCTTAATAAACAAGTGTCTGAGTATAAGTTTGTGCAATTTGATCCTGAAACATAAGTGTTCCTATTTGTGGTGGATATCGTGACATTGCAAACAGTTCTGTAAAATTGGCTGTGAAAGGAGAAGCGGAATTTGGATATAATGGTCTGTATCTAAATACATCTCTTTGTGCTGGAAGTCCATGTTAGCAATTTGACAGATAATAGTGTACGTTATCATGTGCTCATCAACACCCTGAGCGCTCACATTGTAAGTGATGTTAGAAAATATCACAAGAAGCCAGTACTTAATCAAAAGAAAAAGTGACTGAAATTCTCTCACAGTCATAAAAGCTACTTTGGTCTTTAGAACCCAACAGCTTCTTTACACCCCCCCCCCCCACCCCAAAAAACCCCCCACCTGTTAAGGCTGAGCATAGTTCCTATCAAAACAATTCTGGATGTTCCATATTCAGTTTTCTGTTTGTTATCAAATTTGTTTCCATTATCATTTTCCACACTTACTTTTTCCTAGCACCAAGAAGATGTTCGAGAATTTCTGGCAGCAGACCTTTCCTGACAGATGCCTTGCAGAAGAAGTTTCCAGATGGCGTCTTGATGTACTGGTCTACTGTCAACCTGCAAAGCAAACTTTGCATGAAAAAACATCATCGCAACCACTATCAGTTTGTCACTGTTGCTGATGTTGCACGTCACTGACACTGCATCTTGCTTCATGCATTAGCAAAGCAATTTCACTGGAAATATCACGAGAGAGAGAGAAATTAAAGGAAAACTGAAGTGCAAGGGGTGTTACCTGCGTGTTACAAGGAGGCACGGGAGGTGGGAGATGAAGGCAAAAAGAGGAAGAAGGGGATGATGGAAAGTGGTTAGGAGGAGCAACAGGAGAGGAAGAAGACAGGGAAGGAAAAAAACAACTAAGGCAGAGGATGGGGAAGATGACAAGAAGAGGAAGCAGCACAGAGGAGAGGATGAAGAAACTAAAGGAAGGAGCACAGAGGAGAGGATGAAGAAACTAAGGCAGAGGAGAGGGAAGAAAGAGGACACGAAGAGTAAGGGGCACAGAGGAGATGAAGAAACTAAGGCAGAGGAGATGGAAGAGGACAAGGAGAGGACGAGGCAGAGAGGAGAGGATGAAGAAACTAAGGCAGAGGAGAGGGAAGAGGACAAGGAGAGGACGAGGCAGAGAGGAGAGGATGAAGAAACTAAGGCAGAGGAGAGGGAAGAGGACAAGGAGAGGATGGGGCACAGAGGAGAGGATGAAGAAAATAAGGCAGAGGAGAGGGAAGAAAGAGGACACGAAGAGGAAGGGGCACAGAGGAGAGGATGAAGAAACTAAGGCAGAGGAGAGGGAAGAGGACACGAAGAGGAAGGGGCACAGAGGAGAGGATGAAGAAACTAAGGCAGAGGAGAGGGAAGAGGACAAGAAGAGGAAGGGGCACAGAGGAGAGGATGAAGAAACTAAGGCAGAGGAGAGGGAAGAGGACAAGGAGAGACAGGGCACAGAGGAGAGGATGAAGAAACTAAGGCAGAGGAGAGGGAAGAGGACAAGGAGAGACAGGGCACAGAGGAGAGGATGAAGAAAATAAGGCAGAGGAGAGGGAAGAGGACAAGGAGAGACAGGGCACAGAGGAGAGGATGAAGAAAATAAGGCAGAGGAGAGGGAAGAGGACAAGGAGAGGAAGGGGCACAGAGGAGAGGATGAAGAAACTAAGGCAGAGGAGAGGGAAGAGGACAAGAAGAGGAAGGGGCACAGAGGAGAGGATGAAGAAACCAAGGCAGAGGAGAGGGAAGCGGAGGAAGACAGGGCGGAAGAAACTAATGGAGAAGAGAGAGGACCAGAGCAAAGAGAAAAATAAGAAGGCACTGAAAATGGAACTACGGAAGAGGAGGGAGAAAATGACAGGAGGAAGAGAGGAGAGAGGAACAACAGGGAAAAGAAAAAGACTGAAAAAAAAAAAAAACTAAGCGAGAAGAGGCCAAGACCACGAGTAGTAAACAAACAAAATGCCAAAATAAAATCTGTGGCTATTGAATAGATTTGCAAACACCCCAGATTTGCAAACACCATCAAAAGACAACAACCAACAACAAAAAAGCAAAGAAAAAAAAGAAAGAAAAAGTGGCCTACCCTTCTTTCTGAATGACCTGGGGGTTGAGCAGGGAAGTGTAGCACAAGTTGTGAGCCATCATGATGGATGGATACAGTGAGGCAAAATCCAAAGTGGCGATTGGCACGTCATAATACCTAAACAAATAACAACGGACAGGTAATGGACACCTCTTACAGCAAATCTGTTTTTGCTGAACAATGCACCATTCATACACACATACATGCAGAACTACACATAATCTATATTCACAGGAGTGGTCAATTCAGTTCAATAAAACTTTATTCATACCACGAAGGGCAATGCCATCAGACGTTACTGAACTGGTCTGCCTAGGTTAGTAAAAAGGCCTGTCTAACAGAAAAGTCTTGAGCTGGGTTTTGAAATCAGACAGTGGGAGATTTCATGGACTGGCAGGCAGCAGTTCTCCACAGATGGAGCGATGAAACTGAAAGAGCGCTATTTCACATTATGTGCAGGATTTTTTTCCAAAAGCTTCTTGCTTGAGGATCAGCAATGTTTTTAAATCCTCCACCATCTGATCAATGGTAAAAACCTAACTTCACCACAGTGTTTTACATTCTATACCATCAATTTCAAGGTGAAAACATACCTTTCGAAGGGTGCTTTTAATTCTGCATCATCAGGTCTAAGGTAAAAACATACCCTTTAACAGGCTCAATGATGATTGTTCCAAAGTTAAAAACAGACCCTTCAAAGGGTGGTTTTAATCTTTATCATCAGGTTCAAGGTAAAAACATACCCTTTAAAGGGCGCCTTTAATTCTGCATCATCAGGTTCAAGGCAAACTTTAATTCTGCATCATCAGGTTCAAGGCAAAAACACACCCTTTAACAGGTTCAATGACTGTGGCTCCCATGGTAAAAATGTCGGCATCATCAGGTTCAAAGTAAAAACATACCCTTTAACAGGCTCAATGACGGTGGCTCCTTCATACTCGTCTCCAGTTTCCACTTTTTGGGATGGCAACACCAAGTCCTGTTCCTTGGCCTGAATTGTTTTCAGAAAATTGTAAAATACAAGAATATTTACATGGAAGCATAAAGATAGGTTGCAGCACAAAATGGCTGTAAAACAGTGGTGGTCAGGTGTTCATTTACATTGAAATATGAAGGGAAGGGTTGTCAGTTCCTCGATGACTGGGCCATCTACATGATCATGTCATGAACATAGAAATGGTTTGTGAAAAGTGGTCATCACAGGTTGTTGATCAGGGATTCATTTACACTGAAATGGCTGGTGGTCAGTTCAGTGACAGTGGTATCTACACTATCATGAATATGGAAAAAAGAAAGGGTTTCTGAAAAAAGGACAGATTCAAAAACAACAGTTGTCTTGAAAGGGCAATGGCCTCTGCTCATTTGTTTTTCATCTGAGTTTCCACTGTACTTTATACAATATTTGCTATCGATCACTGCCAACTGTACCCAATAATAACTGATAAGAAACTGAAGGAGCCAGAAGACACAAAGCAATTTAACTAAAATACAATAACCGTGGCCCATTACTGACCTTGCGCAGCAGCTGTGACATGACCTTGATCTGTTGACCTCTGGACAGGAGGCAGGTGAGGGGGACGCCAGTGACACGTGCCATCTCCATGTAGTTGATGACACACATCAGCTTTTCCAGCAGACGCAGCGGCAAGATGGCATCTTTGAGGCAGTACACTGCCAGGCGGCGACGCGTCTGATCGTTGCCGTTCTGTAATGATTTAAGCCATGAATGAAGTTTCAGAATATGGCAGTTTCTGTGCACATCAGCTTTTTCAGCAGATGCAGTGGCATGATGGTGTCTAGGCGGCAACACATCTGATTGTTGCCATTCTGTGATGATTGAAACCATGACCTAAGATTTCAGAATATGACAGTTTCCATCCTGCAGCTCCAGCAGCATCAGGCATCAGGGTGCCGCCATTCTAAACAAGACCCAGACTCTGTCCTCCAGCTGCACTCTGTCATTCTAAACAAGACGATACAGTGAACAAACCTACAGGTCAAAATGGCACCCTCCCCATGTTACGTGCTAAGGGATAAAGTGCCTATTATCAGTGCCAATGTTAAAACTCGGAACAACGAATAAGACTGCTGTGAATATGCAAGGTTTTGTGTGAAAGTTTGTATGTGCCATACACAAGTTTTGATCCATTCATTCACCATTGGTGGACAGCATGTTTAATGGACACTCAGCGCTCAAAGCTGACACAGAAAACCGGATTATTATTTTTTAAACAAGAGACTTTTAAGACTTCAGGGCACAACAGCTGGTCTAGTCATATCAGCATGCTGTACAGCTACAACATTGTCAGCTTGTGTGATACTGGTAACAGGAAACGGCTGAAATAAATGGGGAAATACATAATGCAAATGATGAGGAAGCACAAGCAAAAATGACTTGTGCCCATCATGGGAGAACACAGCTTTTTCAGTTTCAGTATATTTTTCCCCTACTGATTTTTTGTGATCTTGCAAATGGCAATTATCTCTGAAACTAGTATGACTGTGTAAAAGCTCAATGTTGACAACATTTCTCCTCCCCGACGCTCTTGTGGCTTTTAAATTTGACCAAAACATGACTCTTTCTAGCAGCGGACATAAAAGCAACATAGTTCAGCCGAAAGCAGACAACCGTCCTAGTTCTACATCTGATTTTTCACTGTTTAACTGTTGTTTAAGTTTCGCTTTGTAGCTTGATAAATGGGATTAACCTGAAAATGTGCATGCTGTGTTGTCCTAATAAATAGCGTTCTTTTGAGCCTTTCATGTTTGGATAAACAAAATAAAATTCAAAAAGACCCTGGGCAAACCTGAAGGTCAGTGATGATGGAATGCTGTACATCTTCTTTCTGTTCTTGCAGGAAGTGAAATGACACTGCGTTGAGAGTATAGGACCTCAGCTTGTAGTCTCGTAACAACACCTGTCAATCATAAACCATGAAACGATACCTGTCAACGGTAAGTGATGCAATAATACCAGTCAATACTATACAATGTATCAAAATTGGGCCATGAAACGTGTGGTACAATATATGTCAATGGTAAGTGTTGCAACAATGCCTGTCATTGATAAATGGTGAACAGTACCTTTGAGTATGTTGTAACCATACCTGTTGATCATATGTATAACGATACCTGTTAAAACAAGTTACTTCAACATGTCTTGTTAAAATTTAACTCTGAACAAGATTCAGGAGCTACTGAGCTACTGAGGCGAGACTGTGATTTGAGGCTCAAGATTAGAATACAACTCCACAGAATCAACCCACAAGGGAGTTAATTAGCGCTGGAAAGATGCCACACATACACAACAACAAAGACCTGAGCTGCCTACAGTAACTCTCACCTGGCATACGAGTAAATACAAAGTACATAAGCTCCACCAGATTTATTTCTCCTCCATAGAAAAAGAACAGGAGAAATAAATCCAGGAAAAGGTGAAAGAAAAAAAAGAGAAAAAAAAAAAGAGGAAAGGGTGAAGAAAAAAAAGAAAGAAGAATTTTAGGACACAGAATACCCTCTCTCTGCATAAACCATCTGAAAGCGTTTTGTAAAGACACCATAGAAAGATGCTTGCATTTTGAAGATAGTCACCTTGATACAACTGTTATGATTGGCTGTTATGAAAACCAGTTATCTATCTTCACGCAGCAGGTCTCTCAGGCTCACAAGATAATGTGCAGTTGTCATGGTGATGGTTATCCTCCCTACTCTTCACCGCTGGCGAGTAACACCCTTAGCACCTACAACATTCTGATGAAGTAGGCCTACACTACATTCTCAGGAAAGTCCCATTTCAGACAACTGGGTGAAGATTCCCTTGCCCGATAAGGTAAGAAACTATAGCAAAACAGCTGTGAAACTGTACAATCACCAAAACACTACTGGATATACAACTTCCCCCCTCTCCCTCCCCAGAAAGAAAAAGGTCTTGGTCTTACCTGCAGCAGGTCAAACTGTACACGACCTTCAATGTTGATGACCTTGTTCTCCCGCTTTCCCATCTGACGGGACTGGAACATGGCCTCCTTCACCTTGGACTGGGTGTCACGGATACGACCCAGGTAGGGAAAGTCTGGCACCTAGCACACAAGATCAGCACATATAAACTTATCTATCAAAGTATTGATAACCTCCTTGAAAATCTTTTTGTGTGTGTGTTTATCTGATCAGATATAAACTAATGATGCATCATTGTCTTGTTTCTTCTTGTCCTAACCTCCCACCTTTTCTCTTTTATTTGAATTCACCTACACACAATTTTGACTGAATTTACTGACACACAAATTCATCTTCATTCTTTGATCTTTTATAATGTTTGAACACATTGAGCTGCTTGCAAAATTGTCTCCTTTAAAAAAAGATTATGCTAGGACAAACCAAAACTCAAGATGTAATTTGAACATGTGGCTGTGTTGAGGGGGTAAAGTAGACCAAAGACCTGAATGTTGCAGCCAACAACAAAAGTCTATGCACCCTTCTATGTTGTAACTGGCAGGGTCAGTGTATTCACCCTGAGATGTGTAGCTCTGTTCCGAATGTAGGGCAGAAGTTCCAAGATGTTGCAGCCAATAGTATATGTGTGCTCACCTTGAGATGCAGAACTTTGTTCCGATCGTAGGGCAGCTGTCAGTAATGTAAATGTACTCACCTTGAGATGTGGAACTTTGTTCCAATTGTAGGGCAGAAGTTCTAAGAGGATACTGCCAGCAGTGTAGGTGTACTCACCTTGAGATGTGGAGCTTTGTTCCAATTGTAGGGCAGAAGTTCTAAGAGGATACTGCCAGCAGTGTAGGTGTACTCACCTTGAGATGTGGAGCTTTGTTCCAATTGTAGGGCAGAAGTTCTGAGGATACTGCCAGCAGTGTAGGTGTACTCACCTTGAGATGTGGAGCTTTGTTCCAATTGTAGGGCAGAAGTTCTAAGATGATACTGCCAGCAGTGTAGGTGTACTCACCTTGAGATGTAGAGCTTTGTTCCAATTGTAGGGCAGAAGTTCTAAGATGATACTGCCAGCAGTGTAGGTGTACTCACCTTGAGATGTGGAGCTTTGCTCAGACTGTAGGGCAGAAGTTTGACAATGTAGTAGCGAGTACTAAGCAGTATCAGTGTACTCACCTTGAGATGTGTGGTTTTTGTCCAGAAGGTAGGGCTGAAGTTCTGCGTGTTGTAGCTAGTGCTAAGCAGAGGCCATGTGCTCACACTGAGCTGAGCAGCTCTGTTCAAAGGTAAGACAGGTCAAAGCCCTGGATGTTGTATAGCCAATAGTTCAGTGCACCTACACTGAGATGTGCAGCTGTGTTCAAAAGGTTGGACAGGTCAAAGTTCCGGATGCTGTAGTCAACAGGTCAGTGTACCTACCTTGTGATGAGCAGCTGTGTTCAAAAGGTAGGTTAGGTCAAAGTTCTGGATGCTGAAGGCAACAGGTCAGTGTACCTACCTTGAGATGAGCAGCTCTGTTCAAAAGGTAGGGCAGGTCAAAGTTCTGGATGTTGTAGCCAGTGATGATGTCAGGGTCCACTTCACGCACAAACGCAGACCATTTCTGAAAGCACAAAACACTTTGATAAGGGTCATTTTCATACGTGTTTCCAAATTTTATGAAGCTGATGATAATGTCAGGGTCCATTTCATGCACAGACCATTTTTGTGAAAATAAAGCTACTTGGATAGGATGTGTCCTGCCATTTCTTCCCCTTCTGACAATAAAGACAGTAAGAGTCAAGCCCCCCCCCCTCCCCCCCCCCCCCGGACTGCAAAGAAATTTAATCATCAGTGCAAACTCTAGGACAAAACAATGTGTGCAGACACTGGATGACTACTGATTGTTTAACAAAATATTGCTTCAGCACCATTCAAGTCAGAAATTATTCAAACCCTCCCATTTTTATGCGAAACCAAAGCAGGTTTTCTGTTCTCTGCGCTTGCTCACCCTCAGCATTTCCTGTTCACGAGGGAAGGAGAGAACCTGTGAGCCAACAACAGGGGCGCAGGTGTTGAGTGTGAAGACGTTGCGGATGAACGGATCACTGTCCCCCTGGCGGATCACCATGTTGGCAATCTGAATCACTGGGTCTTTGTCAGCCTCTGGGAAAATGCCTGAAACGCACACACAAAACACCCCATCATCATAATCTGGTTACCTGAAACATGCAAATCACTTTATCGTCATAAACTGGTTACCTGAAACACACAAATCACCCCACCATCATGATCTGGTTACCTGAAACACACAAATCACCCCATCATCATGATCTGGTTACCTGAAACACACACACATCACCTTATCAACATAAGACATCCTAGCTGAACACTTAACTCACCTCAGCATCCTAATCTGATTAACTAAAAGTGAAACACACAAACCACTGTAACAACCAAGCTGAATACACAGACACACAAATCACTTCAGCATCCTAATCTGGTTACACAGAACACACATATACCACCTCATCATCATAACATAACCAGATCACACAAAACACACCACCCACCTCATCATCATAATATAACCAGATCACACAAAACACACCACCCACCTCATCATCATAATCTAGCAGCCAAGACAAACCTACAGCTTGTTCCTGGCAGTGTGACCCTGATAACTGTGGGGATTACATTAGGGTAAAACAGTACATATAGTTCATGTGCAGCTTTTAATATCATCTCTCCTGTCGCTTGGACAAAACTAGATTTGAGATGGGAAACTTTAAAATTGTAGTTTCACTGCATAAAAACATTAATTTTTAAAACAAAACACACACAACAGGTCTATGGTCTAGTGGTAAACTATCCCATGTTGACTTCAAGTCACTGGTAAAAAAAAAAAAAAAAAACGAAGAAAAAGAAGAAGAGAGAATGTGGTTTTAAATGAAACTGTCACTGGTTTAAAAAAAGAGTGGATGTGGTTTTAAATGAAACTCAAGCCATCAGACCAAAAGAAGGTGGGGATGCAGCTCCGTACTCTTGATGATGCAGGCTCAACTCCCCAGTGCTACATGGGACGTTTCGACCAGGGTTAACTCTCAGTGCAGATTCTCCTAATGTTCGCACACCCCCAGTATGCAATTGCAGGCATTAACATCTGTGCACACATTAAAAAACCCTAGCAATGGCATTTACATCACTGTCACTGTTTGTACAGAAGAATACAGCACACACTTGGACAACCATCCCTGGCAGAATGTGGCTGTCCAAGTAGCAGGGGAATTGGTGTCACATTTTTAAGTCTTTTGCCCATTGTTTCTCCTCCTCCAAAACAGGTGTATTACTGCTACCTCCCCCAAAACAGGAACGCAGAAGAAGAGACAAGAAGCAACCCACCCTTTCTGCCTGCACACTCAATGTCGAAACTCAGAATGCGGACTGGTGCCACTTTGGACCACTCGCCCTCCGGCACGTGAGACACCAGGTCCTCCCACGATATGTCCACCTCCAGTTGGCACCGTGTGCGTGCCACCAGTGTCCCAGGATCCCCTCTCCCCAATGCCCTGGCACCGTCCTGGCCTTGCTGGGTGCGCACGCGGTACTTCCCCGCAGGAAGCTGGATCCAGTTGCAGCCCACCACGTTGCAGTCGACCATGAACCTGGGGCAGAGAGGTGCAGGCCATTGTATCCACAGCTCCTATAACCTTTTCACTCCCAGTTCACAACTTTTTCACTCCCAATTTACAACCTTTTCACTCCCAATTTACAACCTTTTCACTCCCAATTCACTTTTTTCACTCCCAATTCACAAGATTTTCACTCCCAATTTACAACATTTTTCACTCCCAATTCACAAGATTTTCACTCCCACTTCACAAGAATTTCACTCCCAAGTCATAACCTTTTCCACTCCCACTTCACAACCTTTTCCACACCAGTTTCATTCCCAATTCATAACCTTTTCATTCCCAATTCACACAAAAAAAATTCACTCCCAATTCACAACATTTTTCACTCCCACTTCACAACCTTTTCCACACCAATTTCATTCCCAATTCACAACCTTTTCCACTCCCACTTCACAACCTTTTCCACGCCAATTTCATTCCCAATTCACAACCTTTTTCACTCCCAATTCACCTTTTTCACTGCTAATTCAATCTTTTTCACTCCCATTCACAAGATCTTCACTCCTAATTCACAACCTTTTTCACTCCCAATTCACAACCTTTTCACTCCCAATTCATAACCTTTTCACTCCCAATTCGTAACCTTTTTCACTCCAACTTCTCTTCCAATTCACCCTTTTCACTCCCAGTTCATAACCTTTTTCAGTCCAAATTCTCTCCCAATTCACCTTTTTCACTCCCAATTCACAAGATTTTCACTCCAATCTTACCAATTTAAACCTTTCAGTTGTACCTTTTCACTCTAAATTCACTACTGTTTCACTCCCTATCCACAACTTTTTCATTCCAACTTCACAAAGTTTCAAGACCATTTTCTTCTTCAAATTTTAAAGATCAACGTTGACAGATTACTCACATAGAGTCACAACATAATACAACTACACCATTTACTTCGCTTGGATTTAATATGGGACAACGTCCATGGGTATTAAGTGAATGTGTGATATGATCACACATTATGAGGGTAGATTGCCTGTGGGTGTGCAATGGAATGACTGGTAAAGTGGTATGGCAGGATGGGGCTGACTGTAGACATGAACTGACTGTGGGTGTGTTTGATGGAATGACTGCTAATGCTATGGTGGGATGGCTGAATCAGTGAATGTAGACATGGACTCTGGGTGTGTTTGATGGAATAACTGCTATGGTGGGACAGGGCTGAATGTAGATATAAACTGTGGGTGTGTTTGATGGAATGACTGCTATGGTGGGACAGGGCTGAATGTAGATATAAACTGACTGTGGGTGTGTTTGATGGAATGACTGCTATGGTGGAATGGGGCTGAATGTAGACATGAACTGACTGGGGGTGTGTTTGATGGAATGACTGCTAATGCTATGGTGGGATGGGACTGAATCAGTGAATGTAGACATTGAATGTGTGTGTGTTTGACGGAATGACTGCTATGGTGGGATGGGGCTGAATGTAGACATGACCTGACTGTGGGTGTGTTTGACGGAATGACTGCTATGGTGGAACGGAGCTGAATGCAGACATGAACTGTGGCTGTGTTTGACGGAATGACTGCTATGGTGGGATGGGGCTGAATGTAAACACTGACTGTGGGTGCGATGACCTTTTCTGGTGTGGTCAGAATGTATCAACATACAGCGCCTAGTGCAGGTTGTAGCTGGATATATATGTGCTAAAGAAGTTCTCAACATTATAATCCTTATATTAGTAAAACGTAGCAAATGATATACGATTTTAAATAGGAACACTTGCACTGGGTACATTTTTATGTGGACTGTACAATCACTAAAAATAGAAACTTGCATCATGGGAGGACACTCACCTGATCTCAAAGTCAATGTTGCTTTCGTAGGTTTGATATCCATACTGTGAGTATCCAGGACATGCAAAACCCTGCTCCAAAAGTCGTTTCGTTGATGCAATCAGTCGTGGGATTGCCACTGTTATCTTCAGGAATGGGATCTTCCGGTTGCCATGGTAACCGTAAATACCTAGAGGATTAACAGTATTTTTTATTTTTTTAATCGGTCTACCAACCACACACACAAAAAAAAAACCCAAAGAAAAAACAGCAACATGACAACAAAAACACCCCCTGACTAGCTGGTTTTTAAGCCTCAAAATCAAAAGCTCTGCTCTATAACCAAACACGCTGGCTGAAATACAAATGATGCTATTTTCTTGTAGAAGTTAAAACCAAGGCAGGAATAACATGTGGGTGGGTGGATGTGTGTGTGTGTGTGTGTGTGTGGGGGGGGGGGGGGGGGCAGGTGCCACTTTTTTTTTTATCTCTCCTCAAGCTGTGACACAGATGTTCTGTGTGCTAGAAATCCCCCCCACCCCCCTCCAAAAACACAAGAAAACATCCGCAGGGGAGTCAATACGTACTTTCCTTGAGGACGTAGTCAACGGCCAGGACAGCGTGCTGCACCTCCTCCCTGTTGGACCTCATGTCTCGCTTCACCAGCACATCCAAAGCATCCTGCAGCGTTACAGGGAGAGGGGAAAGGTCAATGGTAGAGTGCCCAACTCATGACTACAAGTTCGATTCCTAAGAGTCAGCTTTTTGTGCAAACTCATTTCGGTATCTGCTCCGGCCCCGTGTTATCACAGCAGCCCGCAAAAGATCTTAGTCATTTTGCCAAAAAAGCAGGTTACAGCTAAACACACATGCACCCTATGTCTCTGTGTATGCAGCTTTGAATAAAGTCACATCGTGAACTGATGTGGCTTAGGATAAAGTGACAATGTGAACTGCTGCATGGTTGTCACGGTGGACACAGAACATGTGCCGAGACGGCAGCAGTGTCATGTGGCACCAGCCATCTAACAGTGCTGGAAGTAGACCACTTCGGTGGATATTCAAAAATGTGCTGTATAAACCTGCACTCATTCAGAACTGCATATGACTAGAGCGCAGTGGGTCTGCTCCAAAACAGAGAACAATGCTATACAGCTGCCATTGTAAAGCTCTTAGCGCCTCCTCGAGATGAGGTGTTCAGCAAGTGTTCATGATGAGTTGATGCTTAATGTCCTCAGATGTCATTTGACATATTAGGGACAAGTTGTGACCAATGCTGAAACACGGTTCAATAAAAGCCACATACGTAAGGTGTATGCGTGTTTAGCTGTAACCTGCCACCTGCACTTTTGGCAGACTGACCGGGATTTTTTACGTGCTACTGTGGTAACACGGGGGTGGAACGGATACCGAAATAAGAGTCAGCACAGAAAGTCGACCCTGGAGAAGAAAATTCTCCCGCCGTTCCAGCAGGGATTCGAACCCGCGACCTTTCAATCACGAGTCCGGTGCTCTAACCACTGAGCTATCCCCGCCCCCCAAGTGTTCATACTATTATTGTTACATAAAGCTCTCTCTCTCTCTCTCAGGAATTGGCTCTGGCCAGAGGCTACTGACATTGTCATTAGTGGCAGCCTTTTGTCTGTAGCCAGAACATTGGGACTACGGCTGTGCAAAGAGTACGTTCTCAGGAGTGCTTTCAGCTGTAGTAATCAGCTATCTGAAACTGAACTCAGGATCCACAAAAACACAGCTTCTCTTAGCCATTTTTTTTTTTTAACAAAATCCCTTGCGAAGGGAAGTAACTGTGTCAAATGATCCTGGTATACAACTTAAAAAATGAGTAATAAACACCAGACGAAAGTTTCAGCTCACTTCGTATTTTTCCCAGTCTGCGAATACAGTGTTCTTGTATACCCAACAGCTTTTTATTTTTTTCACTAAAATTGTAAAAAATAAAAGCATAAAAAAAAATGCCCAGTCAGAAATGTCTGCATCTGAATGGCGGATTTTTGGGGGCCTACGGGGTAACCGACTTTGCAAAATTTCCCGTTTGAATCTCCAAAGATGAAGCTCTGAGTTTATTAGGGTGCCCATGGTAAGCGACTGAGCCAAATTTGCAGTTCAAATCTCAAGGATGAAGCTCTGACGCCACTGCTAACAGTAGCCATCTATCACGCGTCCACCTCGAAACTTTGAAAATTCACAGCATCTCTCAAACTTCGCCAAACTTCGAACAAACGACATCGCCGGAAGTAGTAAACAACAGCGGAAATGAGGCTACAAGTCTCGCGAGAGTCCTGTTCCTATTTGCATAAGCCGATATACTTGTATGGAGTGTCTGCTAGCAGGCCGCTACCAGGCGGTCTGGGGTTTCGCGGTAAGGCAACAGAGCGGGCGGTGACGGGCGGTCTGGGGCCAAGTGGGTTAAATGTTAAGAACCTGCAATCTTGTCTCCCCCCCCCCCCCCACCACAACCACTTCCCCAGTGTATCATGTCAGCAGTTGTCTGTATGTGTGTATATGTGTTAGCTTACACTGCATGAATGAGAATGTTACACTGCTGAATATAACTTTATAACTTTTATACATGGCTAATTGTAATGTTTTGTCTATTTGTTAATGCCCTGCATAAATGGAACGTCACCGTGACAAATTCCTGGGTACATTTAGATGTCACTTGTGAATAAATATCCTTGTATTTATGCATACGCATTGTAAGGTAAGTAATTAACATGGCGTTTTACGCCCAGTCAACCATTACGGTTATATCAGGGTGAACACACTGTACAGCCACCCACACAAACCCAATCCCACCTTGAACGCTCCGCAGTGCTCCTTTTTGAAGCCTGGCTGTGCGGGCACGAAGAAGTAGGGGGTGAAGCCGTGGATGTGGGCCACCACACTGTTGCCCTCCATGGTGTTCCCAAACATGCGGATGACGGGAGTGGGCCCCACTCTAGCTCCAGGCATTCCCGCCAAGTGGCGACCTGCAACAGGGTGCGCACAGCCGGTACAGGTCTGGGCAGGGGAAGAGTTTAACTGTACAGTTCTGATTTGAAGTGATGCATCCCTCCCTGAAGTCCAGTGTCATAGGCCAAGCACAGCAGCTGTTGCATTCTCCAGAGCCTTTTTTCTTTCTTTTCACTACAAGGACCTAACAAAAAACACCCCCCTCCCCCCCAAAAAACAAAAACAAACCAACCAACCAAAAACCACCCCAAAAGGGAAAAAAACAAACACCCCACTCTGTTTGCAATGAAAAACAAAACAACGAAAGATAAACCCACAACAAAGATTTAACGTGCCTTTGGTTGAATTTATGTACCTTGTACAGTTGTCGTATACTAGTAAGTTGTGCTTATTTGCATGCCAGGTACGTTACTGTAGGTGACTCAGGTCTTTGTTGTCATATTTGTATGACATCTCTGACTGAAGATTAACTCTGTTGTTTACTGATTCACAACAACAAATGCCCTTCCTCTCCCTACCACTATAAATCTGTAATCAGCACTTTCACAATACAATAAACTGAACAATACGTACACTATCATTTCTTAAGTATGAACACTGACCAGCATTTGCCCACAGCTCTGTACATATCGTACAGGTCTTTGCTACTTGTTCTCACCGATGTAGTAATCCACATCCAGCTGTTGGAACTCAATGTTGTCTGCCTTGGGGTCTATGGCAGGAAGCGGTGGGCGTGACCATTTGATGCTGGTTGCCTCATGCTCAGGGCCAGGGCCCGCGCCTGCAACATTGAACAATTGTTGCCGGAACGGAGAATCCACCCACAAAGCTCTGATGCCCCAACTAATATCAATACACAGTTTCTGCTACAGTCAGTCAGTGAGTGTGTGTGTGTGCCGGCGCATGTGCATGTATGATGTTTGATACTGATCAGTGTCATGCGCATTTGAATTCATTGCGGTGTGTGTGTGTGCACGCGCGTTTCCATAAAATACTTTATGCAATTTTT
Source organism: Alviniconcha strummeri (assembly GCA_963584105.1). Lineage (NCBI taxonomy): Eukaryota > Metazoa > Mollusca > Gastropoda > Provannidae > Alviniconcha > Alviniconcha strummeri. Next base: position 5,490,234 of record OY757548.1, read on the forward strand.
GTGCTCTGCGTGTGTATAGAACATCATGTCTAGGTTAATATGTACTATGTGACATTGTGAGTGCTCAGGGCGTTGATGAGCGCATGATAAATGTACATTATTATTATTATGCATTCACGTGTCAGCTGTTGTCACCCTTGGCCTAACACTATAAAATATAATTAAATGCTACTAGTACTACTAGTAGTAACTAGTAGTAGGAACATACAGGTGTGTGTATGTGCATGTGTGTGTGTGCGCAGGTGTGTGTTTTGGTGGTGTGGATGTATACATCTAACTATTGCTAGATGATGTATGTTAGTGTTGTCATTTTGCTTAGGTCTGTATGCTTACGGCTTTTCGAGGCACTTTCCTTGACCTTGTTGCAAAACTTGGTGAATAAAGAATCTGAATCTGAATAAAAACTAAAAGCCCCAGTTTACTGTTCACAATTAGTGAATTACTGTTCCCTGGTCAAAACACACAGCAGGTTAAAAGAATGCTTATTCAGTTATTTTAAACAGACTGTACAAAGTATGAATAAATTTTCAACAAAAACATCTTTTTCATTATATTTCAAGCAACAAACAAATAACACACTAACAGTAACACTGCAAATGACATTGGTAACATAGGCCTGATTAAGTGATTTTACATACACCAGCCATGCACTTGCATTCTCCCTCCAGTCCAAATGTCTCCAGCAAGTTCAAATTTCACCCCACTTACCCTCATTCTACATGTATGTATTTAAAAAAAATGTTTTGTCTGTTTCAGAAAAAAGAACTAAATGGACTAAATCAGTAAACTAAATGTGAATACAAACAATACTGTTATACCTCAACTCTTATTTACTAATGTAGTAACAGATATAGGGTAACCTTGTTTGCAGCATGTTTCAGCTTGTAAACTTGATAAAGACTGTATGTAAACTGACCCAAAGTTTCAGGACTGTCTACCTCCATCCTGTTTTCAGCATCAATCTCATCCATCAAGGCAAGCTCTGCCTCAAAGGATGAGGGGTCTTCTTCATCCTCAACAGACCTGAGTGAGAGGGAGAAAGAAAATGAAAAAACAAAACAAAAACCTAATAAAAAAAATTGTGTCTCATTTTATTTGTAAATCATGTCAAGTTGTAACTCTCTATACTGACTAAAGTAAAGACATCTCACACCACTGTCACAGGGACACCATGCTGCCTCCGAGTTAGAAACAAAAAAAGCCCCTCCCCCCAAAACAACAACACACCCACCCGGTGCTCAACAAACCAACCACTATAACTGAGTAGACTACTTGTAGACAGGTCTGGAAAATGTACTGTCAGTGCGAGCATGAAACAAAACTGTATTTGCAGTAATTTGTAAACAAAAACTGAAGGTGATAATGGTTACTCAGTTTAACAATCAACAGATGAATAACACGAAAATCCTAAATAACATTATTAACAAAAATGTTGCAAAGTAAACAGCAAGGATAATATTAATAATTAAAATAAACCTCTGTGATTACATCCTGATCCAATATTTGTAATTTTAAAACTTTATTTTACATACACTCATTCTTGGCTATCCCCACTTGCCTTTCCCTCCCCAGCAGTTCTAGTTCTAATTAAGTTTCTGCAAAGTTAAATTAAATTTTTCATCTGTCCAGCTGTACTATTACAACTAATTAACTATTCCACTATGACTGTGAGTATTACTAAAGAAATGACATTAATGCTGGAGCAAACTATACACTAACCTTGTTGCAAACTATACACTTTCTATGTTTGCTCTGTTTGGTAAGTGCATTAAATTTTAAGGCTGTTCTTAATTTAACCTTGTAAGTAATTAGGTCACAGCTGCTTTGACCACTCCGACAAGACACTGCTGAGACTGAGAGTGAGACATCGTGATTTTTGTTGTTAAACTACAGTAATCAGCAAGTCATGTTGAGTAAAGTCTTACTCTTACTAGACTAGTACACAATACTAGTCTTATTCTTAGCACTGTGTCTAGACTAGAACAGAAACAGAAGAAGGGATGTACTTTGCAACAAACATTGCCCAGAGAAGATTAGGGCGCAAATAGCCAGCTGTTTTCAATTTACAGTAAAAAAAGAAGAAAAAAGATTAAAATCAAAAGTGACTTTTGCATGCATCTTTCAAGTCATCAAAAAGCACCACATCACCAAGTTGACAAAGCAGTGTTAAGATTATAATAAGAACGGCCTTTATTTTTTAACAGATAAAGTCCTAGAACTAGAAGACATGTTTACACTTCTGTTGTTCAACTCTACCTGCTTTTCTTCAAAGGTGGAGCACCACCTTTGCCTGAGGACACAAAACTTCTCTTCTTGTCCATCTTTTTCAGACTCAGACTCTGAATTAGATTCACAGTTCAGCTGACATGCACCACTATCACAGACCGTCAGCAAAAGGGACCTGAAATGACATAATATATATATTCAATAATATTAACAACAAATTAATATGGTGCATCTAGCAATAGCTACATTATTAGTATATTACATTTAGCTCTGTCACTAGTGTCAGTTCTTTCTTTGCACGTGAAAATGTTAGTTACTGAATCTTATTTATAGTAGTAAATTAATACTAATACAAACCAATAATGTTTGAACATATGTAATGTGTACATGTATCACTGTATGTGTATTGAACTAACAGAACTAAATGAGTGACTGTTATGTGCTAGGACTTGTGCCCTCCTTTAGATTTGTCCTAAGTCAACTTCTGTGCACACTCCCCTATAACTAGTATAACTAGTCAAGTAGGATAACTATTAACTAAAACTAAAATATAACTTATAAGTCCTTTGCCTTTGGATGAGACTATAAACCGAGGTCTCAGACTGCTGTATTATTAATATTATGCAGGCAAACAGACCACATACCCACGTTAACAAATCCTGTAGGCTATGTCAGAGTTTGGTGTATTATGCAAACACCCAAACATCCCAGCAGGCACTAAAAGTAAAACTAGTAAAACTAAAAGTCACTTAGTCAGTCTTCAAAAATCTTGGACATTAAAATTTAAATACGGAAGACGAATAAACGGAAGAAGAATATTATTACATTAAGACCATGGAAATTGGAACTGACAGTGACACTGTGACAGGGCATGCAGTTAAAATCTGACAAAATCAACGGGGTGGTTGGGTGGATGGGTGAATATTAGTACAAAATCCAACCATCCAATCTTGAAGTTCTCATAGTTCAGGAGCTGTGTGAGAGTCGAGGTGGCCGTCCTGGGCTGTCCGTCCTAACGAGCCTTCTGGTTTCAGTGGACGTAAAGAATTATTGAACCGTGCTTCGGCATTGGTCACAACTTGTCCCTAATATGTCAACTGACATCTGCAGACATTAAGCATCACTTCATCTTGAAGTTCTTCTTTATTGACGTTCCACACAGCGACCTACTTCAACAGGTGAAGGCTCTGTCACTTTGTCTTCGTGTACAAATTACAAAAGAAACACATGGAGAGATAGACAAAATATTGACACACTACTGTCTTGTTTACCTGCAAAAGAAGATGTTACTTACAGACTCGAAAGAAGTCTGTTCGTCAAAAATGCGCTCTTTTGTCACACAGTTGATTCAAAATCGGAAACCGCACTATTCACAGGTACCACTGACTGCCATGTTGTTTTATTGAACTCCCGCCAAATTAGAAGGTTAAGGTCACCTGCGGGCCAAGGGAGGAGACAGACTTACCTCCTCCTGGTAGTCAGTACATTCAAGAGAAACCGATGTAAAACCAGAGACTCGTCCTGATTTTAAGGAAATTTGCTTGTTATTGTATTGTTGGAGGCGCAGGAATGTAAGATGTCTAGCCTAAAAGTTCGTCTGTAGAAGAAAAAAAAAAAAAAAAAAAAGAGAGAAAAAAAAGGGCGAAATCGCAGTAAAGGGAGAGTACTCTGTACGTAAAGATTATGCTAAAGTTACAGAATATTGTCCCTTGGTACCCATGTAATCTGTTCGGGCCGCAGGAACTGGATCTCGGATTTTCTTTAAATCTTGTTTAATTGTTCACTATGGCATGCACTGGTTCGATCTGATTCAGTGTTAGATGAGTGCCAAGAGCAACAGTAAAAAAATCATCTAACTGGCGACCTCTCTGTTCAAGCCACCAAAAACTCTTGTTTCTGCTTTCGTTCTTCATGACTGGACCGTATTGTAATTCCCTCCTCTCCGGCTGGATGCCCTCTGGATACCCTTTAAACAGACTTCAAAAGGTTCAGAACAATCCAGCTTGTCTCATTTTGAAAGCTCCCGGGACAGACCACATTGCACCTCATCTTCGCACTCTGCATCCAGGTCTTTGCTGTTGCCGTACCGTCAGTACTTGTGTAGTTACGTATTTCGAGCGCTAATGAATTCCCTTGTGTCACTGTGTTGACGATACTAGAATACAAAATTTCTTCTCTTTGCTTTGGTGCCGCAGTAACTTCTACTGTCCTGACTACCTTTCTGGTCCGCTCAAGGTCTACTGACACGCCCTCCACTGAGGCAACTTCGATCTTCTGCAGACAGCCGTATTCCGGCTGTGCGGCATAGTCTTGTCAAAAAAAAAAAAAAAAAAAGTCGCGGTACATTGTTCCAACACTCTGAAACACTCTGCCCCCAAAATTAGATTCTCCCAGTCAGCCTCTTCCTTTAAATGAACACTTAAAACTAATCTTTTACCCCCAAAACATGATACTGATTGGTGTGTGTGTGTGTGTGTGTGTGTGTGTGTGTGTGTGTGTGTGTGTGTGTGTGTGTGTGTGTGTGTGTGTGTGTGTGTGAGTGTCAGTGTGTGTGTGTGTGTGTGTGTGTGTGGTGTGTGTGTGTGTGTGTGTGTGTGTGTGTGTGTGTGTGTGTGTGGTGTGTGTGGTGTGTGTGGTGTGTGTGTGTGTGTGTGTGTGTGTGTGTGTGTGTGTGTGTGTGTGAGTGTGTGTGTGTGCGCGCGCGTGCGTGCCACTGTTCGTGCGTGCGTGCGTGTCACTGTGCGTGCGCGCCCGTGTGTGCGTGCGTGCCACTGTTCGTGCGTGCGTGCGTGTCACTGTGCGTGCGCGCGCGCGTGTGTGTGTGTCTCTCTCTGGTACATACATTGCATTTTCGTTGAAAGTGAAATTGTTTAGTTCTTGGATTTTTATTTTTTTTAACTTGCCAACCGCACAGTCCCTTGAGAACAAAGACCATGAAAGTGAAGTAATCCCCATGAAACAGCAGACACAAGCGATAATCACAAGCTGAATTTCTTCTCAAAATGTTAAAAGTAAGAATACAGTGAATGCACTGTACTGCACTTTGATTACAGTTCTGAATTCTGATTAATTTATGATTAGCCAACTGAATACACATTGTGCCAGGAATGAAACCTGACTGTCCGTCATTTTGGAAGAAAGCTCAGTGACTGCAGTCATTTTTTTCTCGAGCAATTTTTTCCCCTATTGTTGCCTTAATTGTCCATTGGCCTTGTATTTCAGGGGTCATTCTTCAAGACGAAGAAAAGCCATCTTAAAGAATTACTGAAGCTACATCTCAGAATGTTTTGTTCATTTTTATACAGCTGTCTGTCTCATACCAAAATTTCACCGAGTGCACATTCAAAAGTCAGATGTCAAAAAGGGAGATCATGTCTGTTTCTCTCTCGCGTTCGGAGTTGGTAAGTTAGTGATTGGATTTTAACATCCTGTCAGCCACACAGGTTTACCTCTGGAATCTGCGCGAGCGATCAGCAGCAGATGGAATGAACAGTTTCAAAGCTCGTTAATATTCATGAGATTAGAGGCACCACTGACCCAGTGACTGCTCAGGGGCTTAAGGCCATCGATTGTCACGTGCCCACGCTTCCAGCAGCACTCGCTGAGCACACTCGTTTCTGCTCTGTTGTTACATGTCACTGTTTCCTTGGCTATTTGTACAGTGAGTTTAACTTTGGTCAGGAATAGCGTTCGACCTGAAGTATTATTAATAGTATTACAAGGCTTTCTGACGGGCAGAGAAACAGGCAATTGTTTTTGTGGCCTTGATTTTGTCAGTCTTGTTGTTGTTGTTGTTGTTCTTCTTCTTCTTCTTCTTCGAGCTTCGTCTTCTTATTCTTCTTTTTGTTGTTCTTGTTCCTGTTCTTCTTGTTCTTCCTTCTTCTTTGTTGTTATTGTTGTTGTTGTTGCTCTTCTTCTTCTTCTTGTTTTTCTTGTTCTTCTTCTTCCTTCCTTCTTCCTTCCTCTTCTTCTTCTTTCCTTCCTTCCCTCCTTTCCTTCTTCTTCTTCTTCTTCTTCCTTCCTTCCTTCCTTTCTTTTTCTTCGTCTTCTTCTTCCTTCCTTCTTCTTCCTTTCTTTCTTTTTCTAAGTCTTCTTCCTTCCTTCCTTCCTTCCTTCCTTCTTCTTCTACGAGTTTTATCCATGATTATCATTGTTTGTTATTGTGTTATTATCACCGGTCATTTGGTGTTGCCGTGCCACCAGCGTTTAGGCCTTATCTAATAGAAAAATGGACCTGGCATCTGTAACGTGCGCACCGATCCCAGTGCCTGCATGCTGTCATACCATACCTATATCACGGACCTATATCTACATAGGTCTATATCATACCTATATCACGGACCTATATCATACCTATATCACGGACCTATATCTACATAGGTCTATATCATACCTATAATTATCACGGACCTATATCTACATAGGTCTATACCATACCTATAATTATCACGGACCTATATCTACATAGGTCTCACATGCTGTAGTGTACATGGAGGCGTGACGCTGAGATGCCGATGAATCTGCACAAGTGTTGACTCTGAAGAACTGACGACGGTCCTTCACCCTGTCTTGACCAGGAGTCGAACCCACGGTATCTGTTTCCACTGGATCACCAGCTCAGCGCGTTACCCACTGAGCCTTGACTCACGACTACACACTGACACCCACACCCACACCCACACCCACACCCACACACCCACACACACACACACACACACACACACGTGTGTTTGTGTGTGTGTGTGTGTGAGAGAGAGAGAGAGAGAGAGAGAGAGAGAGAGAGAGAGAGAGAGAGAGAGAGAGAGAGAGAGAGAGAGAGAGAGAGAGAGAGAGAGAGAGAGAGAGAGAGATTAATACTGTTTAATTACAGATGTTTTTGTAAACATTTACTTTTTAATGCTGTGATAATAATACGTTGTGTGTGTTTGGTATGTTTTCAGCCCTTATTGCCGAGTTTATCAGTCTATTGTTTATTCTATTTGTTGCTGTGCACCGTAAGAAAAATGTCCTTGTAAACTTGTACTGCGACAATAAATATTCTGATTCTGATTCTAAACACTGACAGAGGGCCTACCAAATGGTACAGGAAAGCTTGTGGGACTGTAATCATGTCGGGGACGGGGCTTTTAGATCTCAGACGGATCTCTTATGATAGTGACTGACAGAACTGCACTCGCAGATAGGCACACTGTTGGTTACACCACAACCACGGAGTCCCTCCTACCGTCAGTTTTTGAGGCTGTGACGTAACCGACTAGATCAGAGAAACCGGAGAGGAAAGATAGGGTAAGTAACTTGGTGTTTTACGCCCAGTGATGGTGACGATGTAGAGTTTCATGTCCTCGGATGTCGGTTGACATATCAGGGACAAACTGTGACCAGTGCCTAAGCATGGTTCAGAGTTGCTTTACGTCCACAGAAACCGTAAGGCTCATTAGGACGGAAAGCCCAGGACGGCCACCTCGGCTTTCACACAGCTCCTTAACAACCAGGACGGTTATATCAGTGCGAAAAGGCAGGGTAAGGAACGTGGTGTTTTACGCCCAGTTAACCAGTACTGTTATATCATTGCAAAAAGGTAGGGTAAGTGACCTGGTGTTTTACGCCCAGTTAACCAGTACTGTTATATCAGTGCGAAAAGGTAGGGTAGGTAACCTGGTGTTTTACTCCCAGTCAACCAATACTGTTATATCAGTGCAAAAAGGTAGGGTAGGTAACCGGATGTTTTACTCCCAGTCAACCAATACTGTTATATCAGGGCAAAAAGGTAGGGTAAGTAACCTGATGTTTTACGCCCAGTCAAGCAATACTGTTATATCAGGGCAAAAAGGTAGGGTAGTAACCTGATGTTTTACGCCCTGTCAACCAATACTGTTATATCAGGGCAAAAAGGTAGAGTAAGTAACCTGATGTTTTACTCCCAGTCAACCAATACTGTTATATCAGGGCAAAAAGGTAGGGTAGGTAACCTGATGTTTTACTCCCAGTCAACCAATACTGTTATATCAGGGCAAAAAGGTAGGGTAAGTAACCTGATGTTTTACGCCCAGTCAAGCAATACTGTTATATCAGGGCAAAAAGGTAGGGTAGTAACCTGATGTTTTACGCCCTGTCAACCAATACTGTTATATCAGGGCAAAAAGGTAGAGTAAGTAACCTGATGTTTTACTCCCAGTCAACCAATACTGTTATATCAGGGCAAAAAGGTAGGGTAGGTAACCTGATGTTTTACTCCCAGTCAACCAATACTGTTAAATCAGGGCAAAAAGGTAGATAACGTGGTCTAATTACGGCAAGTGTCAAATCATGACCGCTTGCTTACCTCTCATTTTACAGCACACTGTACATCCCTATTGCGGGGTATACCCGTGCCACATGTCCATCAACTGTTTTCCGTTACTTTATGGATATCCTTATAGACCAAAGGAGTGAGATGTACAGCCTGGATAGATGGAATTACACACTAGTATTTAAATCAAATGAATTACCCTTTAGGTCGTAAGCAGCCTACCGTAAGGACTGAGTAACTCTGACTTGATTCCGTAAGTCGCCTGCTGCTTTGGTACACCGAACAAAAATGAAAATAATTATGAGTTCAGGTCAGTTCAGTTCAAGATGGTATCTATGCGCTCGGAAAAGCCCATATGCGCTCCACCCCATCTCTCAGACGTTTCCACATTGACATTGCCTTTGAAACAGTTTCACTGTTCATCTGAGGGAGGCAGATAATTATAATGGTAGGATCACGGCATTATACCAGGTTTATTTTGTTTGTAACGTTTTGTAGTTGTAGTAATCTAAAAGAAGCTGTAATTTATCCGCTGCGCAGTGTTGTGTCAGCCTTGTTGGTGATGTTGGCGGTGGGGCTGTCAGTGTCACAGCCTGCCGACGTCTGATGACAGGGCGACACCAAAGTTCAGCGACAAAGGCGATTGCTTGATCAGGTCTTGGTTTCCCACTTCTTCCACGTGTCAAGAGGCGGTGCTCTGGGATCGTCACGTGACGTCAAGTGGGGAACCAAGGGCCCTCACTCGGCTTCTTCTTCCTGTTCACATGTCGGTAATGGCTACTTGTTCTCGCGGCTTCTTTTT
>OY757548.1:5504550-5512050 GCA_963584105.1 Alviniconcha strummeri
GTAAGCATCAAGTTCTATATAGTTTCAACATTGCCATACGCGGATTGTTTACGAGCGTATTGTTTGTTACATAGCAGCGTTGGCGTTTAGCACATTTAGGTCAGTCAGTGAAAGTCACAGCTCAAGACACATCTTTTGTCTGTCTCTTACTGCTAACACTTCCGACTGTCTCCTGCCTCAGGTACATCAGTGTATGTGTGTGTGGGGGTGGGTGGGTGTGGGGGTGTGGGTGTGTGTGTGTGGGGGGGGTGGGGTGGGGGGGTGTGTGCGTGCGTGCGTGCGTGCGTGCGCGCGCGCGCGCGCGCGCGCGCGCGCGTGTGTGTGTGTGTGTGTGTGTGTGTGTGTGTGTGTGTGTGTGTGTGTGTGTGTGTGTGTGTGTGTGTGTGTGTGTGTGTGTGTGTGTGTGTGTGTGTGTGTGTGTGTGTGTGTGTGTGTGTGTGTGTGTGTGTGTGTGTGTGTGTGTGTGTGTGTGTGTGTGTGTGTGTGTGTGTATGCGTGCTCGTTTGAGTTTGTTTTGACTGCGTTTTGGTTTTTTGCGTTGCAATGGGCCATGTGATCCAACCTGGAGACAGAGCGCCTAAAAGAGTACATTACTATCATTCTTATTTTGTTCTATTTGTTGTTGATTCTAAATATATTGCTTATAATATATAATTTATTTGTTTCGAATTATTCGTCCGCAGTTAATGTCTATTTTTCTTTCCTTATTATTCTTTTTATTTTTTATTTGTTTTACTAGCAAATGAGCACACCGGCCGCGTATAAGGGTCAAGGCTTGTTGATGTGCCAATAAAAATTGCATAGTATACCAGAACTCAGGAGCTGTGTGAAAGCCGAGGGGGACGTTCTGGGCTCCCGTCCCTAATAAACCTACGGTTTCTGTGGACGTAAAGCAACACTTCAACCAACCATAGTGTATTTTATATTTGAATAAATAATTTTTTTAAAGCAACGCTTTCTTCCATGTGTTAACCTCTTCTTGTAAGTGATAACCCCTATGCGTTGGTGGTAAGTAAATACCAACAGATACATGTAGGCGTGCTGTCGTACATTCCGCCGGCGTTTTGATTTGAACTTTCGGCCATGCGCAGAGTGAAAGTGTAAAGCTCCAGCTACTGTTGACTTGTCTGGATTGGATCAACTGGGGAGGTATCCGAGTGGATAATGGACATGGCCTTTTCCTTGGGGGAAATGTCTGAGGCGAAACCTCCATTCCTCCATCCCAACACTCAGAGAATATATTTTAGTCCAGGGAATCTGCACTTTCTGTGCTGAGATGCACTTTCTGCATTTCAGCAAGCCATCGAGTGTCCCTTGAATAATTTGGTACCCAGGATAAAACTTCAAACAGGGCTTGTTAAGGTGAGGTACTGTTTGGCCGTTTCGCGTTTGGCCGTATGTTTGACGTAGGCGATGGGTGTCATGGCGGACTAGGGAACACACTTGCGGCGATTCGCTTTTTCTCGTTTTACAGTACATAACGTGGGGAACATCAGTCGTCGTTTCCCATTTCACCATACATGGCTTGACGAATATCAGTCGCTGTTTCGCTGCATAATTATACACACACATGTGCGCGCGTGCGCGAACACACACACACACACACACACACACACACACACACACACACACACACACACACACACACACACACACACACACACACACACACACATACACACACACACACACATACACACACACACACACACACACACACGCACACACACATACACACACACACACGCACACACACGCACACACACGCACACACACGCACAACACACTAACTCACTCACTCACGCATACGCACGCACACCCCCATTCGCTCTCACATCCACACACACGCGCGCGTGTGGGTGCATCTGTGAGTATGTGTGTGTGCGCGCGCGCGTGCGTGCTTGTTTGTGTGTGTGTGTGTGTGTGTGTGTGTGTGTGTGTGTGTGTGTGTGTGTGTGTGTGTGTGTGTGTGTGTGTGTGTGTGTGTGTGTGTGTGTGTGTGTGTGTGTGTGTGTGTGTGTGTGTGTGTGTGTGTGTCGGCGCGTGGTCGTTCTACCAATATTCTACCAATATTTATCAAAAGAAGAACTATTTCTGTGCTTCCAGTTTGATCTCCTCGGGGCGTAGCCATGTTTGTTCACTCACTCTTTACGAATGAGGAGCAAAAAGGTTGTCTCGTGACGTTTTTAATACTTTCCCCACACATACAAGCCTTTGTGATGACGTCATCGACACAGACTGCTTGGCGGCGCCCACGGTCGGGTTTCGCAACTTCAAAAAGTCGATTTTTAACAAACTTGATCAGAAATCGCACGGAAAAACTGCTCCTTTTTTCCGCTTCTGCTTCTTCTTGTTTTACGTAGATATGCTGATCTTACGCAACCCAATTTTCACTAGACGTTTCCATGGCTTGCGTCTGTGTCGCATCGGGATCTTGATTCGATAGGAATGGGTCGTCTGCAGACTTTCTGTTCCTATCGACAGAGTGAGTCCCTGACAACTCTTCGCTTGGATTCCCCTTCAGTTAACATGTACATCCTGTAATCCGTCGCCTGGTCTTGTCAGCCCGCGCGACCCTTAGTTCCCCAGTTCCAGCCCGCTATGAGAGAGCTCAGGAGCTGTGTGAAAGTCGAGGTGGACGTAAGTAAGTAAATCTGATGCTTATCATCGACAGAAACCGAATGGCTGATTAGGGAAGGGGAGAAGGGGGGGTGGGAGGTTATGGAGTGGGGGGAGAGGGATATTATATACCTATCGCTACACTGTCACCACCAGAATGACTTCTGCATTAAGGTGGGTAGCGATGAGAGCCATTTTAATGTTTCATAATTGTGAAGGACAAAGTCACATGACAGTGTCCACAGACCACAACCTTTGAAGAGAAAAGGAGAGCCGAAGCAGATTCGAACCGAAGTCCCTCTGCTTACCAGCCTAACGCCTTACCGCTAGGCCACACCGGCTCACGAGGTGGACGTCCTGGGCTCCCGTCACTAATAAGCCCACGGTTTCTGTGGACGTAAAGCAACACTCAACCAATCAACCCGCTATGGGTTCTTGCTTTCACAATCGCCGGCTCTCGTTACAACATCTGCACCGCCTCCGTCTCGAACAGCGTCGCTTTCACTGAGTCATCCAAAACAAAAGCAGACGACTCTGTGAGCAAACAGGGGAAGTCTGCAGACCACCCATTCCTATCTAATCAAGATCCCGCTGCGTCACGGATACAACCCACAGAAACGTCTAGAGAAAACTGGGTTGACTAAGGTCATCGTTACAGACAGCAGGCCAGTTATTCCCCCCACTCCCTGCTAAGGCATCGTCTTGGCTAAGTGCGAAAAAGACTCAACGGAAACGTGTTTAACGACCAGCCAACCACAGCGACCCACGAAAGGAAGGGTTGCTTAGTTGTTGTTGTTTGGTTGAGGATGTACTTCTGGTGGAGTTTATGTACCTCGTATTTACTCGCATGCCAGGTGGGGGTTACCGTAGGCGACTCAGGTCTTTGTTGTTGTGTTTGTGTGACGTCTTTCGAGCGCTAATTAACTCCCTTGTGTGTTGATGTTGCTTCGGTTTTATATGTGATTTTTTCCCCTTATCTTTGTAGACCATGCAGATAATCTTCAAAGACAAAACAGGAGTTGTGGCTGGTTGGTTAAGGCAGTGGACTGTAAATCCAGTTGCCAAGGGTGTTTTTCAGCTCTTCCAACGCTTGCACAGACTGTTAGTGCCCATCTCCAATTCTCGTGCACAGCATGCACGAAAATCGTTACGCACGTTAAAAATCCCATTTACGATTTTTTATAAGAGGAGGCCTAAGTGCCGGGGGTACAAAAACACAAATAACGCGTACTAGTAGTAAGTTACTTAGTTAGTTAGTTGATACTTTGAGATTGCAGTCAATCACCTAGGGTTATATCATATATATTATATAATTATTTTTACATAACAGTAGCAGAATAATCGGAGTGATGATTTGTGTTTTGGTTTGTAAGGATTATTGTATGTTTCACTGAGAGGGTGCATTACAAGGTGCGCGGAGCCTGTATTGTTTAAGGAAATGCGCCATACCATAAATCTTTATCAATCATTACTTATGATTGTATCTACTCTTAAATGAAGAAGAAGACGAGACGTTGCTGTAGAGATGACGTTTGCTATTTCACACAACAACTGAAAGTAATATTTGCACCTTTATTTCATGTCTCCTTGCGTCTTCAGTTCAGTTTTCCTTTTAGTTTAAGCGTCAATTATGCATTAGACCTTTCTATAAGGAGACGCCGTCAGCATTCGCTTCGTACCTCCCATGCACACCAGTGAACATCACTCACGCTCGCTTTTCCGGGCCTCGGGTGGAGAGCCATAAAAATTGCAGTGGTTTACTCGGTGTGATTTAAGGGCGGTCGTAAAAAAAGGAGCAGTCGTGGGCAATTCGAATTTCTTTTGTTGTGTCCCCTGTTATGCCCCTGACGTCAACGGGGCTATTATTTCCCTTTGTTTCTAATCTACCGGAAGCATTCTAGGCCTGCTTCTGTTTCAGTCTACTGGTTCTGAGACTAGCATGTAAATGTGGGTATAGTTATGTGTGCGTTCATTAATGGGACCAGTTTCATAATCAAAGGGCTATAGTCTGAGCGCTGCGTGGATTGATTGGTTGATGGTCAACACTCAATCAACCGCGAAGTTCGTAGTCGTGGAAAAACACAATTGATCAGATCACGTGTAAAAGTCTGGCTCACTATTCATGTCACACGCTACTGTATGTCTGAAGGGGACTGAGAAAAATGAAGTTGAATGGACCTGGAACACGTTATTTAAAAAAGAAAGGTTTTCGGAGTGCGGTATACCTACTCGCATTACACGTGTGCTCAGGTCAGAGTTGGTGATGAATGTATTCGTTTACTGAAATTGTTGTATGCTAATTATTTGTGTGGGTTAGCGCTCGCGGGCCTGAAACATTTTTCTTTCGGTTTCTATCTCTTATATATATATATTATTTTGTTTCCCTGTGTGTGTGTGTGTGTGTGTGTGTGTGTGTGTGTGTGTGTGTGTGTGTGTGTGTGTGTGTGTGTGTGTGTGTGTGTGTGTGTGTGTGTGTGTGTGTGTGTAGGGAGAGAATCTCTGTTGGAATGTTTTGATGTTAAGATTGTTTATGCACATAAAATGCCCCCCCACACCCGCCCCCCACCTCCCTGTTTGACATGGACAGACGGCCTAGTTCAATAAACCATTCGTTCATTCGTTCGTTCGTATGTATATACCTCCCCCCATCTCCCCCCCCTCTCTTCTTTTTGTACTGCTTATTGCGCCTTACATTTGGCTAGGGATAACGCACCACAGAAATGTCCATTATTATTATTAAATAGAAAGGCAGAACTCCTGGCAGGAAGCGAAGCGTATTTATAAGCTATATTCTGACCCACTGCAGGCTTAAAAGAGAGAGCCCTTGATAGCTCTGGGTTGCCAACGCATCTAGAAGAGCTTAGTTTCGGCCTCCCAAGGAGGGATGCTGCAACCGAGGAGTGTGTGTCAGAATGGTTTCTTGGTTAAACGTGTTTCACGCCCAGTTGTTTCCGAAGAGGCACTGGCGGGGACTGATAGAGGGACACCCTCGTCCGACACTGTGTGTGTGTGCGTGCGTGCGTGCGTGCGTGCGTGCGTGCGTGCGTGTGCGTGCGTGCGTGCGTGCGTGCGTGCGTGCGTGCGTGCGTGCGTGCGTGCGTGCGTGTGTGTGTGTGTGTGTGTGTGTGTGTGTGGTTAGTTTTATTGTAAAGCGCCCTGTACTGCCACCTAGTGCGGTAGGTGGGCGCTCTAGAAATCCTCTTTATTATTATTATATCCCAGAAGGTGGAGAGAAGACGTAGACTGTACCCAAAGTCGCACTGTCACAATCAGAGTGACTCCTGCATTGAGGTAGGCAGCGATGACAGCCATTTTAATGTTTCACTGACAGAGTGGGGCCAAGTCACAAGATAGTGTCCACAGACCACAGCTTTGAAGAGAAAGAAGAGCCGAAGCGGAAAGGAACCGAGGTCCTTCGGCTTACCAGCCCAACGCCTTACCGCTAGTAAGTAAGTAAGTAAACATGGTGCTTAACGTCCACAGAAACCATGAGGCTTATTAGGGACAGGGAGAAGGGGGTGGGGGGGGGGAGGGGGTATGGAGGTTGGGGAAGAGGGAGATTATATACCTAACGCTACACTGTCACCACCAGAATGATTCCTGCATTAAGATGGGCAGCGATGAGAACCATTTTAATGTTTCAGCAGGAAGTGATGGACAAAGTCACAAGATAGTGCCCACAAACTAGAACCTTTTTGAAGTGAAAAGAGAGCTGAAGCGGTATCAAACCGAGGTCCTTCCGCTTACCAGCCTACCGCCTTACCGCTATGCCAAACCGGCTCACTTACCACTAGGCCATGAACCTGTATATACAGGTCCATGGCTAGGCCAAGTCGGCTGACGAATGAATATCCGATCTAGGAAATGTTGCCTCTATTGTCGGTGTTTTTGCACTACACGGCAGTGTCGCCAGGTTATATGAGGGTGAGGATGCACACGACACTGGAGAAAGCTTAGTTTTTGTTTCATTAAAAAAAGAAAAGAAGATGAAGGAGAGTTGAGAGTTGAGGAGTGCTGAGGAGCTTGAGACACGTGAATATCTGCGGGCACAAAGCCAAGGAAATCGCACCATCGATCGCTTGGAGGAGAGAGGCGTGGAAAGGGGAAGCGCTAGACGATATTCCTTGAAAGGGCGAGAGAGGGTCATCGTCCATCAGACGAACACTGGAAGTGTTTCAAAGGCAACGTTGGGGAAACTTCTGAGGGACGGGATCGAGCGCATATGGGCTTTTCTGAGCGCATAGATATCATCCTGAAACTGAACTGAACTGAACCCCCACCACAAAAAAAAAAAAAAAAAAAAATGTTGGTGGTGGTCGTGGTGATATTTATCTATAAATAGTATACTCGGAAGTTGTCGTTAACGATTGTAGTTGATGATGCAAAGTTAACCCTTGCGTTGTAGGACGTGACTGGCCAAGTTTCAACACCTGCTTATGGGATGCCGTCCAACTTCCGGTTTGAGTTCCAGCTTCTGGCGAACACGGTATGAAAGTGGACATCAACATCGATTGCTATATCATAGTTCAGGAGCTGTGTGAGAGTCGAGGTGGCCGTCCTGGGCTGTCCGTCCTAACGAGCCTTCTGGTTTCCGTGGACGTAAAGCTATATTGAACCATGCTTCGGCATTGGTCTCAGCTTGTCCCTAATATGTCAGCTGACATCTGAGGACATTAAGCAACACTACCTACCTACCGATTGCTATGTGTAATAAAGTTAACAAAAGCAGTATTTTGGTCAGCCTATTTTTTTCTTGTGACTGTTACTAGAAGGAAACAACCCAAAAGTATAACTGTTGGCCATTGTACACAGCTTAACAGACAGTTGAAGGATCAAAACACATAAAAGGTTAAAAAGACAACTTTTTAATACGACGAAACG
>OY757548.1:5517326-5537326 GCA_963584105.1 Alviniconcha strummeri
TGTCTCTGTGTAGAGAAATTTGCTTTCTGGCTCGCCATTTACATAAAAACATTCAATACAATTAACACTAAAACATCAATGTTGGAATAATGTTGGTTTTGGATTTGTTGTGCGCTGGCTATGGGCTACCCGGGATACAGAAATCAAGAGGAAACCCAAGCGAAAAGCATCACGGGCCCTATAGGCAGGAATTATGGAATAAAAAAGAACCACCATAGACAGGATTTTTTCAGGAGAGAGAGAGAGAGAGAGAGAGAGAGAGAGAGAGAGAGAGAGAGAGAGAGAGAGAGAGAGAGAGAGAGAGAGAGAGAGAGAGAGAGACAGACAGACAGACAGACAGACAGACAGACAGACAGACAGACAGACAGACAGACAGAGAGACAGAGACAGAGAGACAGAGAGACAGAGAACTCGAACTCGAACTCGAAAACTTTATTTTACAAGGATTGTGTTTTAGGTTCAGTCAAAAACCTGTCCAGCAACTAGTCCTTGCTAAACTACTGATGGATAGATAACAAATTACAGGCATAGAGACATGGAGCATAAGATTTTCCACACGGCGTGTTCACAGCGCCACATTCATACATCACTGAGTTCTACATGTATGAGCATACAACCAGCAGTATGGCTAGTGTTGGAGAAGAAAACAGAAGCAATCGGTACTTATAAACAACAGTAAGGGAGAGGGGGGCGGTAGGGGGTGGGGAATCAGAAGAGAATTCGAACTCGAAAACATTAATACCCAAGGATAGTAGCGTTAAGTCCAGAAGAGAACTCGAACTCGAAATCAGAAGAGAACTCGAACTCGAAAAGTTTAATACTCAAGGATAGCAGCGTTAGGTCCATTTGGACCTATTTTACTATAATACAAACACAAATAAGCACGACTATGCCACAAACAGAGAGAGAGAGAGAGAGAAAAGCAAGGTGTGTAGGTGATGACTTTCATATGTTGACATACTCGATGGAGTACGAGCGCAGGCGTACACAAATATAGGCTGGGTACGAGGAGAGAATGGCTCTCTTCAGTGCCAGACAGTCTGCTGCAAGCTACCGCTGTCACTTACCTGTAGGCTAGCCGCCCCAGACAGTCTGCTGCAAGCTACCGCTGTCACTTACCTGTAGGCTAGCCGCCCCAGACAGTTTGCTGCAAGCTACCGCTGTCACTTACCTGTAGGCTAGCCGCCCCAGACAGTTTGCTGCAAGCTACCGCTGTCACTTACCTGTAGGCTAGCCGCCCCAGACAGTTTGCTGCAAGCTACCGCTGTCACTTACCTGTAGGCTAGCCGCCCCAGACAGTCTGCTGCAAGCTACCGCTGTCACTTACCTGTAGGCTAGCCGCCCCAGACAGTTTGCTGCAAGCTACCGCTGTCACTTACCTGTAGGCTAGCCGCCCCAGACAGTCTGCTGCAAGCTACCGCTGTCACTTACCTGTAGGCTAGCCGCCCCAGACAGTTTGCTGCAAGCTACCGCTGTCACTTACCTGTAGGCTAGCCGCCCCAGACAGTTTGCTGCAAGCTACCGCTGTCACTTACCTGTAGGAAAACTGCCTCAGACACGCTCCTTGCTCGACCCGACGGAATCCGGACAGCCAACAGGAGGTAATTATTGGTAATGAAATTTTGCCGACGGACAGTTAACCTGATGGATGTCCATCTGAACTATCGGACAAAAAATCACTGCGGAAACTGTACATAAAATGAACGGCAGTGTGGTTTTCACTGAGAGAGAGGGGTAAGGGTGAGAGAGTGGGGGGGGGGGGGGGTGAGGGACGGCATGAGAGAGAGAGAGAGAGAGAGAGAGAGAGAGAGAGAGAGAGAGAGAGAGAGAGAGAGAGAGAGAGAGAGAGAGACAGACAGACAGACAGACAGACAGACAGACAGACAGACAGACAGACAGACAGACAGAGGCAGAGGCAGAGAGCGACTGACTGATTGATTTGTTACTTGATACTTAGCATAGCTGAGGTTAGAGTACAAACTCCAAGCACTAGTTTACGACGTCCTTCCTCCAACCACTGCCATAATTGGTTACGCCATAGATCTCGGAAAACTCTCAGCTAACGGATAGTTTTTCCTTGTGTTCAAATGGCAGCAGGTTTGTACCAGACAGCTCGAATCGTATCAGGCATTTCTTTTATAACTGGGTAGAATATTAACGCACATTCTTGGCATCGCTTTCCGCCACCGGCCTCCAAACTCTGCCAGAACTGGTTACGCCACTGAAGAGGCATTCTTCATCTCCTCACAGCTGTCCACCGACGCTGTCAGCGCCTTCCGAAAGGTCTGGGTGCTAATCAAACTCCAAACACTGGTTTACGACATCCTTCCTTCAACCGCTGCCGTATTTAGTTACGCCATAGTGTCCAGAAAACTGTCAGCTAACTAGCAGTTTTTTTGTTGTGCTCAAATAGCAGTAAGTTTGTTACAAACAACTCAGATAAAACAAGGTACGTCATTTATAGCCGCCAACAAAGTTCACACCAGCACAAACAAAACCACAGTCGTTTGAATCGAGACGAAACTCTTTTTTTTTTAACCGGGGTGGATGCGTCTCATGTTTACGTGCGTGCTTTGGCGCTAGGTTGCTTCTACAGTCATAGTAGTACCCGAACCTTTCGGAGGGCGCTGACCGCGTCGCTGGACAGCTGCGCGGAGATAAACAGTGCCCCTTGAGTGGCGAAACCAAATCTGGCAGAGTTTGGAGGAAGGTGCCGGAAAGCGATGCCCGGAGTGTGGGTGCTAATAAGACCGTGGAAGCATCATAGCGTCCAAGCACGCACGTAAACACGAGGCGCGTCCCCCTCGGGTAAAGAAAAGAGTTCAGTCTCGATTCAAACAATTCTGGCTTTATTTTTGGTAGCGTAAGCAATGTGGGCGGTTATAAAAGAAACGCCTGATATAATCTGAGTTGTCTGTTACAAACACACTGTCATTTGAGCACCAACGAAAAATTGACCGTTAGCTGACATTTTTTCGAGACCTACGGCGTAATCAGTTACGGCAGTGGTTGGAGGAAAGATGTCGTAAACCAGCGCTAGGAGTTTGGTATTAACGTACAGTATTCGCTTAGTGTACATGATATAGAACCCGTAGTGTATTAGCCTACTGTAGCGTGGCGTAGTGTGTCAGGGTAAATTACTGCATGTATCAAGGTAAATTAGTGCAGTGCAGTGTGGTGTAGTATCTTGTAGTGTAGCACATTTTAGCGAAGTCTTAGCGTGGTGTATTGTTGTAAAGTATGTGTACACTAATGTAGTGTGGTATACTTTAATGTAATGTAGAGCAGTTGTTGATGCTGACGCAGTGCAGGGTAGTGTAGCATATCGGTAGTGCCTCGTAGTGTAGCATAGTTAAGCGTAGTGCAGTGTAGCATAGTTAAGCGTAGTGCAGTGTAGCATAGTGTAGTATGGTACAGCGTAGCATAGTGTACTTTAAAGAAATGTGGTGCAGTGTAGTGCAGGGTAGCGGAGTGTAGTATAGTGTAGCGTAGTGCAGTGTACCATAGTGTAGTACAGTGCAGTGTAGTATAGTGTAACATGGTGTACTTAAATGTAGTGCAGGCAAGCTGTAGTGCCTCGTAGAGTAGCACAACGTAGTGTAGTGCAGTGTGGCGGTAGTGCAGTGTAGTATAGTGTAATGTAGCGCTGTGTAGCGGTAGTGTAGTGTAGCATGGTGCAGTGTAGTGCATTGTGGCGGTTGTACAGTGTAGTGCATTGTGGCGGTAGTCAGTGTATCACAGTGTAGTGTAGTGCATTGTGGCGGTAGTGCAGTGTAGCATAGTGTAGTGTAGTGCATTGTGGCGGTAGTGCAGTTTAGCATGGTGTAGTGTAGTGCAGTGTGGTGGTAGTGCAGTGTAGCATAGTGTAGTGTAGTATAGTATAGTGTAGTGCAGTGTGCCATAGTGTAGTGTAGTGTAGTATAGTCAGTGCATCATAGTGTAGTGTAGTGCAGTGCAGTGTGGCGGCAGTGCAGTGTAGAATAGTGTAGCGTAGTGGAATGTAGTTTAGCTTAGAATAGTGTAGCGTGGTGCAGGATTATGTTATGATTATATTATTGTTGCTGAAAGGGTTACAGAAGCCGAACAGAAATTGGAACTGAACACTGGCGTTGCTGACGGAGTTTCCTCTTTTCTTCCCTATCTCCAAAGACCCCCGGCATAATTATTAGTGCACTGGAAGTCCAGAATTTGGATAAGAAAAGATCATCACCACCTCCACAATTATCTGGAGGAGGTACAAATTCTGCGCTGAACGATTTTCCTCTCGTGTTCCCACTTCAACCCAGGCCTGTCCATGGACAAGAGGGGAGGCCACTAGGGAAGCCTATGGCGGGACAACTCTTCCAACAGGGTTACTCCGCAACGACGCTCAAGGAGGCGGTGGTCTGGCGACATCCGGGACAGCCAAGACAACTCTGCTCTGACACTCGCGCAATGGAAGCCAGACAAAGAAGCTCTCTGCCTTGAATAGCGCTGCTGCTTTTGCTCGCAACAAGTTTACTCAGCTGGGACACGGCGGGGGGAATTAGAACTATTTCCGATTGTCGTTACTGCCTACGTGTGACATTTCTGGCAGGATGTCGCAAACTGTTGCTCCGAAGATGGACGAGAGTTTCCACTTGAGTTGTCCCCTCCCACATAGTAACCGACCATCCAGGGACTGGTGTTGGCCACTTAAGCACACTGACTGGTCAGAGAGAAGTTTAACAGAACGGTAAATTGTTCTATTCTGATTGCAGACGATCGAAAATCGGGCTATTTCAAACCGGCGTTCGGCACACTAATTGTGTCCTTCTTGAGACACCGAAGAGAGAGAGAGAGAGAGAGAGAGAGAGAGAGAGAGAGAGAGAGAGAGAGAGAGAGAGAGAGAGAGAGAGAGAGAGAGATGGGCGGAAGGTAAGTCTGGAGGAACCTTTCCTTTGGTTGAGACTCAAGAATAACATCCGTTCACTTTGGCAATCGACATAAAAAATAAAAATAAAAATAAATAAAAGCAAACTGCCTTTGCTATAATTTATTCCCTGAACACTGTTTGCCCATTATTTGAAGAATACTGTGTTACTTAAAGGGTATACCGCTGACTCTTCTGTAAAAGGAAATAGCCGTTTCAAAACATGCAAATAAGAACACAGAATTTGACATCACTTGTCGTGGTATTTTTTGTGTAGATGACTTTTTAAGGCAGTTCTGAAGGCATGGGAGGATTGAAAGTAACAGATGTCAGAAGGGAGAAGGTTTCGTTGTTGTTGTTGTTGTAGTGGCTAATCCAGAGACAGCAAAGGTAGAATGTGTGTAAGAGAAGCTGGTTCATTTTCTGAGGAGGATGGGGTGGAGGTGGGGTATGTGAGGTACGGGGTCAGCATTTGGTATGCGGGTGTCATCACTTCAAGGACACTATCCCCGCTGCACTCGCCGAATTTAAGTCAGACTAATAATAATGGGTACATAGAGCTCATAACCCGCACAGGCCCTAAGCGCCTACACCTTTAAATGTACACATTTTCAAGATGGAGCGCATTTAACGTTGGGCGGGGAAGCGGGAATAGCTCAGTGGTTACATCGCCGGACTCGTGACTGATAGGTCGCGGGTTCGAGTCCCTGCAGGAGCGGCGGGAGAATTTTCTTCGCCAGGGTCAACTTTGTCGGCTGTCTCTTATTTCGGTATCCGTTCCACCCCCGTGTTACCGTAGTAACATGTAAAGGATCCCACTCATTCTGCCAAAGGTGCAAGTAGCAGGTTACAGCTAAACACGCCTGCGCCTTACTTATGTGGTTTTGCATGAAGTGACACGGTACATAGTTGTATGGTGTACGCAAAACGCTCCGAGACGGCAGCAGTTTCATGTTGCACCAGCCATGTCAGCGCTGTAAGTACCCCACTTCGGTGGACATTCAGAAACGAGCTATAAAAAGCTAGTCACTAGGCAGAGATCACCCGTCCCTAATAAGCCGTACGGTTTCTGTGGACGTTAAACACCATGTTTACTTAATTTGCAGAGATCAGGAGCTGTGTGAAAGCCGAGGTGGCCGTCTGGGCTCCCGTCCCTAATAAGCCTACGGTTTCTGTGGACGTAAAGCAACACTCAGCTAAGCTAGTCACTCATGTAGAATCACATTGGAGCGCAGAGAGTCTGTTTTAGAGCGGAGAACAGCGCTATATAAAAGCGATCAACAACAACAACAACAACAGCACACAGAGTCGTATATCAGGGCAGTGGGACTGAAGAACACGTGTTTGACAAGAGAAAGGTTTTGAAGGAAGATTTAAAAGACGGTCCTCAGTGAGCCGGTGCGCGATGCTCTTGCTCTAAAGACCCCTAGCTCAGCTCTGGAGGGAGCCTTGAACTCCAGCCTGGTAAAGAAATATCCTGGTCAACAGTGTAAACGTGAACTGTTCCTCTGCTAAACCTCTCCTGTTGATTTAAAAACTGTCTTCCATACAAATCCGAATAAGCTCTCCAGTTCAAGCTGTTGCATAGTGACGATCGAAAAACAACAGCCTCGGTTTTCAGCGAGTTCCGCCGGCGATGAACTACCCTGAGACAACCGTCCTGCCCTTTTCCACGTCTCCGCCAAAGTTGGTTACGCCACAGCCTGGTTCTCGCTCTCCTAGTTTTCAGCGCCCTGACAGAAAACGGAGAGCCGCTGCCACAGCCTAATGGGAGATAATACAGCCAGGGCGGCGCAGTGTCTCTGAGTGTAACAAGGTGTGGTAGTAGAAATGTGAAGCGAGAAAGTTCCTTCATGGCTGGTTTTCTAACGCGCTAGACTGTAAGCACACGTGCAAATACGTGCCAAAAAAAAAAGAAAAAAAGAAAAGAAAAAAAAGACAAGAAAAAAAAAAGAAAAAAAAAGGACCAAAAAAAAAAAAAAAAAAAAAAAAAAAGAAAGAAAAAAAAAGAAAGAAAGAGGACACAATCTTTTGGAGCAAAAATCAAAAGATGACGGAATGGTTATGTGGGTAGGTGGGAGGGGGGGGGGGGGGCGGGGGACGGAGGAGGTGGGGGGTTCTGGGGGCGGGGGATTAAGAAGTCGGGGTGTGTAAAAAATTGTAACAGGCGTGATTTACGAAATCATGTCAGTGCTATTACAACGATATCAAAATCTAAACTAGGAAAGAATTACGCAATAAAAAGGAGAAGAAAAAACAAACAAAAACAAACACATAAAACAACAATCACCACAAACCAAGAAAAACCAACCAACCAAAAACAAAACAACACACACGAACGCACGCACACACACACACACACACACACACACACACACACACACACACACACACACACACACACACACACACACACACACACACACACACACACACATACACACTCTTAGACCATGAGCCAGCCTATACCCCCCCTCCCCCCCCCCCCGGGGGATTTTACCACATGGTCATTTCTGGGTACCTTGACCATCAAAGTACACAGTTCAGGTTGTCTGCAAGTGAGCTGTTGCTGTTTGTGTCTGTGGTACTGGTTCTAATAAATGCACTATATGGAATTCCAAATTGCAATGACCTTGTCTCTTAGCAGCTCATTTATTATGACAAAAAAGGCCATTTCCATGTATTGTTTTATTGTTTGAACAGTTTAATATGTTGTAGATTTCCGTTTCTCTTTGTCTTAAATGTGTCCTTATTATTGGGCACTGCGGACGCAGAAATATTAAGGTCCCCTCTGTTAAACCCCCAGAGCTGACGAACGTTTCCCTTTAAAAGCACGGAGTAGGTCAGAATATATGAGTATATACTGAATCTGCAGGGGAATCACACATTGTGGTACTTTATGAACGACTGCAGAATTATTTTAAAACAAAAGAACCCGTCGGAAGGGAGTGATGTAAGATCCTCCAAAAAGCGAGAACAGCAAATCCGCCAGCAACCACAATGCTAGCTGTTGCCCAGTGACAGATGTCTTGTTTGTGAAAAGACTTGAATACAAGAAAACAACATGTTGAAAACATTAGTCAAATGTGTGTCAAAAACAGCTGAGGAGAAGCTCATTACCATGCCACCTGTCAGAGAGATTACACTCGAGAGGATGACAGACAGGAAACCATCAAAGACACTAAAACCATTGAAGAGCAAGCTTCCAACAAGACCATATAAACATTATTTTCAGTACATCGTTCAGTATGTTATGGGCAGAATCGTTTAGAGATAAAGAGATTACCACGTTAAGGAAAAATTATGAAACTGGAACATTCCGTGCATCTTCTCTGTAGAGGTAAATAAGTGATAGATGTCAACAAAATGTGTCAACACACCTCATCCTTGTTGAACAGTCACAATGCAACCATGCAGAGATGCAATGATAATGCACATCGAAAGGGACAGCTTTCAAGCACACTTGATATTCCGCGGTTAAGGCAACTAAAACCATTCCTCGAGCAGATGGCCATGGCTTGCATACTGTGAATGGAAAAGTGGGAGGTATACTGGACAGACTGTTTTTTCATGCCACAAGACCTGGTTGAAATCCAGGTGCAGCAACCCCAAAAGGAAGATAACTATCAAGAATACACAGAGCTTGAGAATCTTGATGGCTTCAGGTTTGAGGCTGACATATATGTCTAAGCTGGACATGCATGCAGTGACACTCAAAGTGAGGGACAATCAGGTTTGGCAACCTTCTATGGCACCGGCTTTTGTATCTTTGGCTGGGAAAAATACACCCAAGCTATAATGATAAGCAGTAAGAAATAAAGAGAGTAATGCGTTTATTTTTTTATTTTTTAATTTTTTATCAGATAAGAATTTCAGAAAGTCAATAATGATTTGTCAAATCATTGACAGTGTGGACAATCACTTTGGTGAATATCTTTGACATGTCCTAGTTGTTCGTCTGTACTCTTGGCATAAAAGCAAAGAGCCTGCTGACTGCAAGCTGATACATGAAACTGTCTAGCATGCTGAATTAAGCCAAACCAGAGATGCGATCCGGTGGCATCAGGCTCCTAAACCTAAACTGTTTTACTGAGATATAACAAAGGCAAAGCTGGTAAGTTTTACATTATTATTATTGATCGCTAAAAACATAACAAAGGCAAAGCTGGTAAGTTTTACATTATTATTATTGATCGCTTTTATATAGCGCTATTCTCCGCTTTCGAGCAGACTCACTGCGCTCGCATGTGATTCTACATGAGTGAATAGCTTTTTATAGCACGTTTTTGAATATCCACCGAAGAGGTGTACTTACAGCGCTGGCATGGCTGGTGCCACATGAAACTGCTGCCATCTCGGCGCGTTCTGTGTACACCATACAACCATGCCACTTCATGCAAAGCCACATACGTAAGGTGTATTGGCGGAATGACTGGGGTTTTTTACGTGCTACTGCAGTAACATGGGGGTGGAACGGATACCGAAATAAGAGTCAACACAGAAAGCTGACCCTGGAGAAAATAATTCTCCCGCCGCTCCTGCAGAGATTCGAACCCGCGACCTTTTGATCACGAGTCCGGCGCTCTAACCACTGAGCTATCCCCGCCCTTGTACATACATCAGGCATGTTTCTCGCCTATCTTCCATGGGGTATAGAGTACTGTGAAACTGATTTCAGGTTAAATGGAGGTAGACCAGTGAATAAGACAGCACCTGTAGCGGTTTTGTGGAACTAGTTTATTGAGATTTGAACATATGTGCATTTTTGTAAAAGGTTGCTTAACTTTTGAACTTGAGTATATTCTATTCCATGACGTCATCCATTAATGCGGGTGTTAATCAAACATTCTCTGTGACTCTTTCAGTCGCCATGATATATTTGGTGGTAAATGGAGCACTTTTGTTTAATATTTTTACACGAGCATTGTACAAAATTATGCAACGTGACATTTTTTTCTTTTTTAATCTTCATTAATCCCACAGGCGTAATTCAGGCCACCATACCTGGGTAAGACAACAGCAGCCGCAAGAGCAGTGCTACCCACTGATACCAGCATGTGCAGTATTTCTGTGTGTCCAAAGAATGGTATAGCTGCCTGTTGTTTGGGATTTGTAGGGGACACGCCCATTTTAATACATGCCATTAAGCTGCTATATACCATCTCAGATAATCCCTAAAAGCAGAATAGTTCATCTTGCAGACAAGCAGATATTGAAAAGACACATACTGAGCTATCCAAAAATCATTGTCTCCAAAAATCCCCCCGGGGAGGGGGGGGGGGGGGGGGGAGGAGAGCGTTTCGATGACCTGGCCCATGGACTCTCTCTCTCTCTCTCTCTTTCTCTCAAAACACTTGACATATTACTGAACAATATACTGTTATCGTAAGCATAAAAATACTTTAGTCTTTATTTTCGCCTCCAAACCTACCAATCTGTATCTCCCAAATTAGGCCTTTATAGTTGTTTCCCCCCCAGCAATATCACGGCTAAAAAAAGACTTCATCAGGAGTAAAGAGATATTTGTAGCAGTGTATTTTTGTTTGCCCGATAGCTGCGTCAGAGCATGGAAAAGAAAAATCGACACTGGACTGGCTCTTCTTCAGGCATGTCTACCTGCATGGGATTCTAAATACGCTTCACCTTCAGAGGGAGGCAGATCAGTGAAATTATAGGCCCCATTGCCATAATGTTTCACCTTTTCACCTCAAATACTCGATGCAAATCTTCGACGAGTCTTCGTGCGGTAGTTCTTTTCAGCAGTACTCCGCAACGCTTTCCCCCCTTTCCCTTCCTTTCGCCGAATTAGTTCAGTTCGCCATCTTCTTTCTGTTGACCTTACAAAAAATGTGTATTTGCCTCTGTCCTCTTTAGTATAGAGAACTGCAACTCATTGCTTTCAGGCTGTCCTAAACACCTTCTTGAGAACTACAAAAAGGTTCAAATGTCAGCTGCAAGACTAATGCTAAAAGCTCGTAAACGAGATCATGTTTCACCACTCCTCAATTCTTCACTGGTTGCCAGTCCAAGCGCGTATTCAGTATAAGTCATCAACTCTTTGTCATTCCTTTTTGTCTGATACAGCCCCTTCTCTGTCTGGTCATTTTCTGTGCGCATTCTGCATCAAGACAGTTCAGTTTCTCTTCGAACTCAAGAACTCTACGCATTGCACATATTATGACCACAACATTTGGATGTCGCTCTTTTTCCTGTGCTGTTCTTTCAGTCTGGAATTTCCTGCCTCGCGAAATTCGACACATTCAGTCAACCACTGCATTTAAAAACGCTCAGAAGACCCTTCTGTTTAAAACCTACTACTGCTTACAAATTCTCCAGCACTTTCCTCCGCCCGACTTGT
The DNA here is from genome assembly GCA_963584105.1 of Alviniconcha strummeri. NCBI lineage: Eukaryota > Metazoa > Mollusca > Gastropoda > Provannidae > Alviniconcha > Alviniconcha strummeri. Next base: position 5,528,576 of record OY757548.1, read on the forward strand.
TCTTAAATTATTTGAATTAACTGCTGTGCTGTGCTGTGCTGAGCGTGTATGTGTATGTGTTTGTGCTTGTGTGTGTGTGTGTGTGTGTGTGCGCGCGCGCGCGCGTGTGTATGTGTGTGTGTGTGTGTGTGTGTGTGTGTGTGTGTGTGTGTGTGTGTGTGTGTGTGTGTGTGTGTGTGTGTGTGTGTGTGTGTGTAATGCAGATCTTGCCGGTATAGCTTCTTGTGATTTGAATTGTTTGTAGACACTGTTACTGACCCCCCCTCCCCGACCCCCTTCTCCCCACATTCTCTCTGTAACCTCCCTCCCCCTCCCCCATTAGAAAATTAACCACCTTCTCTTACCCACCCTCTACCTTTGCAGTCTATGGATCAGCCTCTACGGTCAATAAGATCGTCAAATGGATATATATGAAGGCAAAGGGTTACATAAAACCCGGCACCGCGAGAATCACGTGCAAATTTATTCAGTTACCGTCGTAAGTGACTACTAAGTGGCAAGTCGCAACTCTCTGGTCAGCGTTAGCTGGCCAGGTGCGCCAAAAAATCCGTAAGCATAGACAGAGCACAAACCTGGTATTTCAGCTTCAGTGCTGATGTGTGATTGGTTTGGTTAAATTTGTTCCACGCCGAGTTGTCTCCGAAGAGGTACTGTCGGGGACCGAGATACCAGAAGGTGGGAAAAGAGGAGGGAGACTATACCTAACGCTACACTGTCACCGCCAGAATGACTCCGGCATTCAGATGAGCAGCGATGAGAGCCATTTTAACGTTTCATTAATTGTGAGGGACAAAGTCACAAGACAGTGTCCACAGATCACAACATTTGAAGAGAAAGGAGAGCCGAAGCGGAATCGAACCGAGATCCTTCTGCTTACCAGCCTAACGCCTTACCACTGCGCCAAGCCGAGTCACAGTGATGTGTGGTTTTGAACATTGTGATGCTTAAGTGCACAGAAGTCACATGCGGTTTACTGGGGACGGGCGCGATGTGTGGGTGCAGGTACTGTACTACTTCTAAACCACCCATCGCTCTTACATAACAGAGAAGCAAGCCAACGAGCGATATTACCGGCAGATAGAAGTCGGTAGCCGTAGAGATCAGACAGCAGTTATTTGTTAATACCTTGTTACCCGCACAGGGTCACTTCAGGACGAACAGCTGTTAAAAGAACTTGCCGTCTCAAACCACGTTGTGTCGAATAGGTAGCAACGGATCAAAACAAACTCAATATTAACGATATTCTTTCAAATATGATCAGCAGACAGCAGCAGTAACTACAGTGCCAATATTGTAAACATGATCAGTAGACAGCAGCGGTAAGTAGAGTGCCAATATAATGTAAACATGATCAGTATACAGCAGCGGTAACTACAGTGCCAATATAATGTAAACATGATCAGCAGACAGCAGCGGTAAGTAGAGTGCCAATATTGTAAACATGATCAGCAGCCGTAACAACAGTGCCAGTATTGTAAACATGATCAGCAGACAGCAGCGGTAAGTACAGTGCCAAGATTATTGGTATGGTTAGCAGACAACAGGGGCAATTAGAAGGGGGAAAAGAAAAGAAATAGAAGGCAGAGGAGAAGAACAACAACAAGAAGAAAGAAAAGAAAAACGAAAAAGAAGGCGAGCAAGACAAGTAAACATACAACCATAACAACAACAAAGAGAGAGAGAGAGAGAGAGAGAGAGAGAGAGAGAGAGAGAGAGAGAGAGAGAGAGAGAGAGAGAGAGAGAGAGAGAGGGAAAAGCAGACGACAAGATTTTGGAATAATGCATCCCAAACGTCCACGTATTGGAACCTTCGCTGATTTGACCGGGAGCGGCTAATCGAATTCCGGTGGAGAGTGATAAGAGTGGGGAAGATGATGAGGTTGATTGATCCCCTGACCACTGTCCACGGGACCCTACTACACCACGGACCTCCCGCGGCCCGATGGCGAAGACGTCCAGAAACCAATGTGCCTTCAGGGCAACTGGGACGTGCTTCTCTTTTCTATCAGTGTAGAGGATTTACAGGGGAAACCTCGCTTACCGCATGGCTCGCTTCAGCTGCTATTCGTATAGAGCTGTATATATGGCATCTGGATCAGTGCCAGAAAACAAATACACATATTTCTATTTGAGCCTCTGATTGTGTGTTTTTTAAAGCATTACACTGTTTTTGTTTTTTGGTACTTGTATTTTGTTTGTTTGTTCGGTTTTCAAGGCCGAAAGTAATTTTGTCATAGGAGAAAGAGTATGTGAATGGGAGAGAGAGAGAGAGAGAGAGAGAGAGAGAGAGAGAGAGAGAGAGAGAGAGAGAGAGAGAGAGAGAGAGAGAGAGAGAGAGAGAGAGAGAGAGAGAGAGAGAGATGTGTATGCTTTGCATGACACAGGACCAGTTTCAGCTCGAGAGAGAACAGATGGCAGGTTTAACATATTGGAAATCATGAAGACGTTTTCCGCGGACATCACATTACTGAAGACAGCCATACAGAGAAACAGTTTTTACGCAGAAGGGAGAACAAATGGCAGATCGATTGCTGCTGACAGCATACACTTTTCTCCGTTTCCGCCCGACAGTTCCAGCTTTCATTCAGTCAGCCAAGCTTTTCGATCCCATCTGAAGCGTAGAAATGTAAACGGTTGAAAGAAAGTAGTGGTTTGACTCACATGGTAAGGTATAATTTCATTTACAATTTTCCAGTTAAAGCAAAAAGAAGAAACTTTTCTGCCTTTCCAGTCCTATTTTTTCCGCTACCGTCGGTAAGCAGCACAGTTATTCTTAGCCTACTTTTTGGGGGCCTTTTTTGGTGGTATTTTTCGTGGACCAAACAGGGGTATGGGGGGGGGGGGGGGGGGGGGGGGGGAGATGGCAGGAAATGTTAATTTGAGGAGATGATGTGACCTGTGTTGAAATTAGATGAGCAGTACTGTAGGCGATTTAAGTCTCTGTTGTGACGCCTCTTTTTATCCGTTTGATGCACAGACATAGAACAATACTACAGTTTGATGTCATTGGAACGCTGTCACTTTCCGTCGTCGTATTAACGACTAAAAAGCTCATTTCTGGTCAGTGCAGTACGCCTTAGCGACCACATAAATCGGACAAAGACCGAGCTCTGCTTGTGTGCTAAGTTTTGTCTTGATTTGTTTTAAATGTCCCTTTTCATTTGTTTCATTAGTTCGCCTTCCTTTCCCATTATCTCAGAGTAGCAGGCAGTACGCGTCGTTTTTGTTTGTTTGTTGTTGTAGTTTGACTGGACACGAAAACAACCTAACTCAACCGAAAACAGATAAATGGCCAGCTCTCCATCTCATTTTTTCTTTTTTTTCTTCTCCGTTTAACTGTTGTTTCAGCGTCGTTTTGTGGCTTGATAAAAGGGATTACCCCGAAAATTCGCGTGTCGTGTTTTGTCCTAATAAACAGCGTTTTTTTTTTTAGTTTAGTTTTTTTTTAACCTTTTATGTTTGGATCTTGTTTTAGAACGCTAGCAGTCATTCTCGGTTCAGATTTTTTGTTGTTGTAGCGTTCCTCATTCCGCAAGGTGAGAGGATTGTTTCTGTGACTGTCTTTTATTACCTTGCCACATGCGCAGCTGTACACCGTCTTCGAAGAATGTATACCAATTTCTTTAGGTTGGATGGTGTCATAATCATAATAATAATTCTTACAAAGCGCTGTTCTTTAACCAGAGTTAAACTCACTGCGCTGTATAAACATCTTATGACAAAACCACATTAACGAAATTTTAAATATTGTAGTCTAGCTACCATTATCGCCTATCAAACAATAACCATGTTACAGAGAGAGAGAGAGAGAGAGAGAGAGAGAGAGAGAGAGAGAGAGAGAGAGAGAGAGAGAGAGAGAGAGAGAGAGAGAGAGAGAGAGAGAGAGAGAGAGAGAGAGAGAGAGAGAGAGAGAGAACTCGAACTCGAAATTTTTATTTGACGATGATTGTAGTTTAGGTTCAGTCAAAACCTGTTTAACAAGTCCTTGCTGAGCTACTTAATAATAACAATAATAAAAACATTACAAGGCATCATTTGTGTATATATGCATATATGAAGCACGAACGAATGAGTGAAAAAACAAAACAAAAAACAAACAAACAAAAAACAAAACAATAAACAACAACAACAACAACAACAACAACAACAACAACAACAACAACAACAACAACAACAACAACAACAACAACAACAACAACAACAACAACAACATGAAGCATAAAACCTTCCACGCAAAACTTGTGAACATTATCACAAACTGTATGCATAGTCTGAGCCACTTGGCCGGTACTTTTTATAGCGGACCTGAAGAGGCGTTATGCAAGAGTCAATGTCCACGTAGCGTACAAACTTGCCAAGCAAAACAGACTTCGACCCCATTGTTTACAGACACTGTCAGTGCGTGACTGCTGTTGGAGCTGCTTCAGTTATTACCATGAGGACCCTTTGTTTATAGACTTGTTCAGAACAGATTTGCCCCGGGAGTGGTTTGCGGTGGGCGTTTAGGCTTCGAAGTTAATATAAAATCCCTTTTGTCTTTTGGGGGATAAATTATTAAGTGAGCATAATTGCTCCATTTTGACACATCATTTTAAGCCTTCTTAAAGATAGCTATGGACTGACATTATCTAGAAAATAGAGAGAGAGAGAGAGAGAGAGAGAGAGAGAGAGAGAGAGAGAGAGAGAGAGAGAGAGAGAGAGAGAGAGAGAGAGAGAGAGAGAGAGAGAGAGAGAGAGAGAGAGAGAGAGAGAGAGAGAGAGAAGGCATTTTTTGTGGGTACTGGTTACATGTAGGGTGACAGCATTACTTTTTAAGGAAGCGGGAAATACAGAGGAAAGTTCGACGAATCGTTCCCCGCCTGCGCTTTAATTAAAAAATTTTTTTTTTTAGTGGAGGTTGGGATTAGTCCTCAGACGAGCTGCGTGTGAGCTCACTTCCCGGATGGATTCTCACGCCGTACCTGCACAGCACTGACACTCTAGTCCGACTTCATTGGGTTATGGGTGTATGCGTGTTTGAGCTGCAACCTGCCATCTATACTTTTACGACGGTACCACGGGGGTGGAACGGATACCGAGACAGGATCGAGTCAGCACGGAAAGTAAACCCCGGAGAAGAAAATTCTGCCGCCTCTCCTGCTGGGGATCGAACCCGCAACCTTGCGATCACCAGTCCGGACCTCTACCACAGAACTGTATCCCTTGAGCTATATATGCGCATGTTATTAATAAATCCATACAAATGCCGAAGGTTGCAATGCACCACACTGGGTCACCCTTTCTGCTGAGTACTTTCCAATCAGCAAAGCATGCTATGTTCGGCCTTGCCGCTTATTATGACCATAGCAGGGACACTATCGCTAGATCACTGGTGACAGGCCTACAATGCCTGACCCAGAACCGCGTGAAGGACGAGTTCAAATGCTTTCATGGCATCAGAGAAGACATCAGTAGAAAGTCAGGTCTGGTTAATTGTAGAGAGCGATGTGTCACAGACTGATCAAAGTTGCATGGCGTTCTTGGGAAACCAGATCCAAAAGGATCAAGCAGATGAGGGCGTCAGTGAATCTGGGCGAGGTTTTCACGACTTATACTTTTCACGGGGCTTACACGGAACAAAGAGAAGAGATGCTGACCTAAAGTTGTTAGGATCGATGAATTAAAATCCTTGGTAAGACGTGGCAAGAATCTGGGTAAGGGCCGTCTTCAGAGCTGGAGAATACTGCTTTGTTGAATGTGTATGTTACAAATGTAAGTCAATAATTCTATGCCATTAAGAGGAGCATTATTCAGCAACAGTCAGCAGGTCTAGTCCGGTGGATTTTGTGTTGTGTGACATGTGTACATGTGACACATTCTATGGACATGTTTTGGTAGGTGTCACTAAGTAATGTTTTATCATTGACAATGTTCATTTTCTTTTCGATGGTTTCCTTCGGCTACATGAAATTATCATTGTCATTGTCTGATTGCCATTCAGCTCTTGTACCACCGCATAATAAATACAACTGATTGATAAAAAGGCGAAAACAAAAAGCCCATGCACATAGTTTCAGAAGGGAATCTAAGGCATAAAGAATACATCAATAATTATTCATAGCTTTCATATAGCGCTGTTCTCTGCTCTCGAGCAGACTCACTGCGCACATTGCCATGTGATTCTGAATGAGTGACGTATAGCGCGTATTATTAATATCCACGGAAGTTGTGTACTGGTAGCGCTCTGTGGATGTTGCATGGCTGGTGCCACGTGAAATGCTGCCGGTTCGGCGCAAGTTCTGTGTACACCATTCAGCCATGCACCAGGTTACAGTGTCACTTCATTCAAAGCCACATAGGCTGGGTGTATGTGTGTTTGGCTGTAACCTGCCACCTGCACTTTTGGCAGAATGACAGGAATCTTTTACGTGCTACTGCGGTAACACGGGGGTGGAACGGATACCGAAATAAGAGTCAGCACAAAACGTTGACGCTGGAGAAGAAAATTCGAACCGGGGACCTTTTGATCACGAGTCCGACGTTCTAACCACTGAGCTATCCCCGATCCCCAATAATAGTAAAATAAATAAATGGTACTACTAATAACGAACAAAAATAACTATCTATCTATCTATCCTTCTATCTATCTATCTATCTATATATATATATAGAGAGAGAGAGAGAGAGAGTATACAGTGGGATATCTAATATCTAATTACAAGCCCACACCCATTATGTGCAATGAGATCTTGTGGTGCGTAAAGACTTTGGCGGTCGTGTTTCACAACACACGATTAGCCTAATTTTAACACAGACTCCTCTCAGCCTCTTCGATTTTCCCTTCAGTTTCAACTCGTTAGTTGCAGAGTAGTAAATCGAACGGTCAGCCTTGCCTTGTGTTACTCGGTCCTCAGCTATTGTACACTTGCCTACAGAAGATTGATTTCGTGCCATACCATTATTTCCCAAGCCGGTCCAGTCTGTGGAACTCCTCAGCATTTGACGTGGGGCCGCTGCTTTTAGACCTACTTTGTGTGACAACTTTCTCGTTTTTGATCGCATTATTACCTTGATTTTACCGACATTTTGAAACAGGGCGAGATTTTTAAAAAAGAAAAAGAAATCTATATTATTTTATTATTAATTTTTTTGCAATGTGGGGCTTCAAAGCTTCTGTAATTTTACACTCGTTCTTGATACCCGAACCTGTTCAGACTTAAGGTTCTTTCGAACTGCTTTTTGAAGTAATGTTTGATGTTCTCACATGAAACTCCCACCAAAACAACAGCAAACTAAACACACACACACACGCACGCACGCACGCACGCACGCACGCACGCACGCACGCACGCACGCACGCACGCACGCACGCACACACACAACAATAACAAAAACAAAAAGCAACCCCCCCCAAAAAAAACAACAACAAAAAAAACAACAACAACCCCCCCCCATCCCAACAAAACGAAACAAAACAACCCCCCCGCCACCCTACCCCCCCCCTCCAAAAAATGGTGGGGAGGTGGGGTGGGTAGGGATATAGCTGAGTGGTGGAACGCCGGACTCGTGATCAGACAGTGGCGAGTCCGATCCCAGGCGAGATCACATGGAACACCTCATGGAACGCTCGTCCACAATCACATTGAGCAGCGCAGCTCCTTGCCCCCCTACCCCCACCCCCCACTCCCCAACAAAAGTGTAATTGTTATGCGCGAATTGATCTCCACTACAAAATAAGCATACGCAGGTAGGGAATAAATCATCGAATCTTCCACACAATACCCGTGTTAATGCCTGAACACCTCACCTTCGGGGACATTTATTTCCAGAGCTACCATTTTCACGCGTCCTTCCAGGACTCTCATCTTCTTTTTTCCAGTCGGATTTACTCTGTTTCGGGTCTTCCAGGTCTAAATATAACGCCACAATCATTAATTATTTGTTTGCGTTTTTTCTTTTTTTCTTTCTACACTTCGACCTAAAAATAATACCTGTACTCGAGTAAAATCCATCACCACCACCAGCGCCAGTAACGTAGCACCCTGTCTGTTCTCGCTGTGTACAGCGGACTGTAGAAGCACTGATGAGTCGTGTCCTTTAGTGACATTTGCAGATGATGCAGAACTGCTCGGAAAAATCAGTAATGCTGAGGACGCACTGTACCAGAAGTAGATTAAAAACTTTGTGAATTGGTGTGATAAAAATTACTTGTATTTGAATGTTTCCAAAACTAAAGAGATAGAGGTGTATTGATTGTAGGAAGAATGAAAAGTGTTCCAAACCATAGGGAGAAGCAGTGGAGAGGGTAGAAACTCTGTGCTGAAAAATGTGAACTCGAGAAACTGTTGCTTAAGAAAGCTTAGATATTTTTGTAGTCAGTTCAGTTATGTTGGTAACCTTTCATAATGCTGTAATATGTAGCCTTTGGTTCTGTCTGCTGGGGTGGGAATGAAAAAAATCTGAAACAGGAATGACTGCTAGCCAAGATCCAAGCACATGAAAAGTTCAAAATAATGCTCATTATTAGGACAATACACAACGTGCGAATTTTCGTATTTCGAAGATTCTTTCAAGCACCAAATATAGCTCACTCCAAAAACGATAAGTGGATTAGCCCTCCAATTCATTTGAAAAAATCCTTTTTCACTGTTTAGCTTCTGTTTAAATGCCGTTTTGTTGCTCGATAAAGGGGATTACCCCGAAAATTCGCATGTTGTGTTTTTTCCTAATAAACAGCGTTACTTTGAACCTTTCATGTGCCTGGATCTTGTG
>OY757548.1:5542326-5545274 GCA_963584105.1 Alviniconcha strummeri
CTCAGATCAGGAAATACTGTAATATACTAATAGTACATGACTATAGCGCAATATAAGATAAATACATAAACACATAAACACACTCATGCATGCCCTTAAAATAATATACAATTATACATGATGACAGTACTAGTACAACACACACACCGACCATACGACGTACTATCGCATTACTATTACTATTGTTACATTGCCTGTTTACTGGTTTGTAAAATGCAGTTGCAGTTTAATTATTATAGTTATACGATTTTATTAATGTATGGTATTTTTTATTATTTTTTATTAATTGGTTTTGTCAGATGCACTTTTACTACCTAGATCCTGTTTTTAATTCGTCTATTTCTTAGCTATACGAGTCTAAGTCTGATGTGTAAACCTGTACTGTGCTTGGAGCTCCTTTTTTTTTTTTTTTAGAACTGGGACAGGCACTCCGACTTCAGGAACATGTTGGGTATGAATGACAAACAGTGCCTGATAGGAAGTGACTGAAAGCTAACTTTTGAAACTGAACAGAAAAGCAACGCTCCGTATTTCTGATCCACGATTTTATTATGCACTGATCAGCTTCTGTTTGTTGACTCTAGACATTACTGGGCATACAACACTTATTTACTCTAAGCAATGGACATTATGATACGATGGCTGAGATTCTTACCTCAACGAACTGCTCAACGCTGTTCTGACGTTGACAACAACGATGTTCTGACATTGACAACAACGCTGTTCTGACTTTGATAACGACGTTTAATTCCTGCCACCGATATAGTGCGGATATCTCACGCCCTAGAATACCGCCGACACAGAAGTCAAGGACCCCTTTGCTGAGAATCCAGACCTGTCAAATATTATCTCATTTAAGATTAGGATATATAACAATGTAGCTTTCCAGGTTTCACTCACTACGAGGCATTCTGCCTTTTTAATGATGATAATAATTATATGGGTGCCAGTGTTTGGGATGTTTAACGTGCGCACAGATGTTTATGCATGGGATTGTACACGGGGGCTGCACGGACACGTAAGAGAGTCTGCACTGAAAGTTGACTCTGGGAGAAAAATCCCTTGCCGCACCGGGGACTCGAACCCGCGTCAGTATTGCGCCTGGCTTCCAGCTGAACTATCCCCGCCCCTCACACTTTAAAGGTGTGAGTGTGTTTGATGACGTAATTTTCAAAGAGAGACTGTTCCAGACAGACGGTGCAGCGTAACAAAACGACCAAGCGTGTGCGTGCACACAGAGGGAAGAAGAAGAAGAAGAAGAAGAAGAAGAAGAAGAAAAAAAAGGAAGTCTCAGACGAAGAGCGTAGCTGGCGGGATGGTTTTTAATGTCTGCCTTTTTAAGAAGGAAAGGACAAGGCGCTCGTCAGATTGATTGATTGACTCCTCGTTTTTATGTAGCGCTATTTTCTGCTTCCGAATATACTTACTACGCTCTATTCGCGTGTGACTCTCAATGAATGTACCTTTACATAGCGCGTTTAATAATATCCACCGAAGTGATGTATTTGCAGACGCAAAAAACACACAAACACACACACACACACACACACACACACACACACACACACACACACACACACACACACACACACACACACACACACACACACACACACACACACACAAAACAAGCACATTTTAGTGGCGTCTAAATGATCGAAAAAGAGCGCACAACGCCGTAACGAGCTTGTGAAAAAAGAGTTAGCAATGGTGTCCCAAAAAGTCACCGAATAAAATCGATACAAAATTGATTGATGATCGCTTATATAGCACTATTCTCCTCTCTCTTGAGCAAACTCACTGCACTCGCATGTAATTCTACACGAGTGACTAGATTTTTATAGCGCGTTTTTGTTTTTTGAATATCCACCACTTAAGCGCTGGCATGGCTGGTGCCACATGAAACTGCTGCAGTCTCGGCGCAAGTTCTGTGTATTCAATTCAATTCAGTTAAAAAACTTTAATCATCCACAAGGGGCAATGTTGTACACCATACAACCATGCTCCATGTCACTTCATGCAAAGCCACATACGTAAGCTGTATGCGTGTTTAGCTGTAACATGCCACCTGCACTTTTGGCAGAATGACCTAGATCTTTCACGTGCTACTGCGGTAACACGGAGGTGGAACGGATACCGAAATAAGACAAAATCTACTGCACGTTCAATCGCAAAACGTTTCCTGCAGATCATGTTCTTTTAATCTGCTCCATACGCACGAGAAATATAGCATGCGAAGGCTAGTTCCTTTAAATAACAATAACAACAGTAACAATATACTTTATCCATCCCAGCGGTATGAATAAAATGAATAAAGTTCCTTTAATCTGCATAAACATTTAAAAACAAACTGCGTGGATTTTGCAAGAGACGCATGTGATGATTCTGAGGCTTGGCTGACTTACTAATTTGTCGTCGAAGAGTGCTGTACACGCCACCTGGGGTATATTTGATTGTGTAGGCTAGACGGATGTTAAACCTAAAGAGAGAAACTGGTTTGATTGAAATCATGTTTCTTCGTATCTCCGTATCTATCTCCCTATTGCACCGACTTCAGCTGCTCAGATTTTAAACTGTATCAATAAAAATAAAAATCCATTTCATTCATGATCCGGATTTCGATTTCTCCTTGTAGAAATGGAAATTATGATCTGTACTGGCATGATTTAAAATCCGACCGGCAGAGATCGCAATTCTGATTTCTCCTGGGAGAAATCCCAATTTTAATTTCTGTCGGTGGAATATGAAAGCCGACCAGATTTTGATATCCACACTGAAATTTGCATATGTATATGTCGCCTATTTTTATGGCTGTTGTCTTTCATTGTAAGTCGCCTGGCATCACAGGGTAGGCGTTGTAAAAGTGGACCATTATTATTATTAAAGTCAGGAACATAATATCCATGATGTGATTTTGATGTATATTGTTTTCATGTGTTCGTGACTTT
>OY757548.1:5550474-5563489 GCA_963584105.1 Alviniconcha strummeri
GGGAAGATGTCAGAACAGACGGGCGATAACAGAGCAGGGGGGACAACTCTGGAGTAGGGGGGTGGGGGGTTATGACACAGTAGGGGGATGATGACAGAGCAGACGGGCGGTAACAGAGCAGGGGGACGATAACAGAGCAGCAGGGGGACGATGACAAAGCAGGGAGATGATGACAGAGCAGGGAGACGATGACAAAGCAGGGAGACGATGACAGAGCAGGGGGATGATGACAAAGCAAGGAGATGACGAAAGAGCAGGGGGATGATGACAGAGCAGGGGCCTGATGGTAGAACAGGAGGGTGATGACAGAGCAGGGGACGATGGCAAAGCAAAGGGACGATGACAGAGCAGAGGGATGACAGATGACAGAGAAGGAGGACGATGACAGAGCAGGGGAACGATGACAGAGCGCAGGTGGGGGTGATCACAGAGCAGCGGCCTGATGGCAGGCACAGGAAGGTGATGACAAAGCAGGGAGATGATGACAGAGCAGGAGATGATGATAGCACAGGGGCATGATGACAAAGCAGGGGGTGATGGCAGAGCATTGGGATGATGACAGAGCAGGGGGACGACGACAGAACGCAGGGGAATGATGATAGCACAGAGGGATGATGACAGAGCAGGGGGACGATGTCAGAGCAGGGGGCTGATGACAGATCTGCGGGACGATGACAGAGCAGAGGGGACGATGACAGAGCAGAGGGACGATGACAGAGCAGGGGGACGATGACAGAGCAGGGGGACGATGACAGAGCAGAGGGGACGATGACAGAGCAGGGGGACGATGACAGATCTGCGGGACGATGACAGAGCAGAGGGACGATGACAGAGCAGGGGGGACGATGACAGAGCAGAGGGACGATGACAGAGCAGGGGGACGATGACAGAGCAGGGGGACGATGACAGAGCAGAGGAAAGATGACAGAGCAGGGGGACGATGACAGAGCAGGGGGACGATGACAGAGCAGGGGGACGATGACAGAGCAGAGGAAAGATGACAGAGCAGAGGGACGATGACAAAACAGAGGGACGATGACAGAGCAGGAGACGATGATAGAGCAGCGGGACGATGACAGAGCAGGGGGACGATGACAGAGCAGGAGACGATGACAGAGCAGGAGACGATGATAGAGCAGGGGGACGATGACAGAGCAGAGGAAAGATGACAGAGCAGAGGGACGATGACAGAGCAGCGGGACGATGACAGAGCAGCGGGACGATGACAGAGCAGGAGACGATGACAGCGCAGGGGTACGATGGCACAGCGAGGGCACAATAAAAAATAAAAGAAATAAAATGCAGCGGGACGATGACAGAGCAGGAGACAATGACACAGCAGGTGGACGATGACAGAACAGAAGAAAGATGACAGAGCAAAGGGATGTTGACAGAGCAGGGGTACGATGGCACAGCGAGGGCACAATAAAAAAAGCAAAAAAAAAAAAAAAAAAAAAAAAAAAAAGCAGGGGCACGATGAGGGCTTCGTCTGACTTGTGCAACATTCGTCACCATCGCCGTCTTTTATCGCACACCTGACCAGCAGAGTGCCGTTGAAAACAGGGAAACTGACCCCTTCTCAACCTAAACACAGACACCCTTTGATTAGTCGTCTAATTATCACACTCTCTGAGTTCTGTTTCCTCTATCTAAACCCAGAGATCCTTTGAGGAGTCAAATATTACACCCTGAACCAACAGTGTATTGTTGAAAACGCGTCAGCTACTTCCTTCCCCTCTCTAAACCCAGAGATCCTTTGAGGAATCGAATATTACACCCTGAACCAACAGTGTATTGTTGAAAACGTGTCAGCTCCTTCCCAGACGGGATAACAATCTTCGGGTTTAGATAGGGGAAGCCCCCATCTAAAACCGAAGATTGTTATCCCGTCTGGACCAGTTGGGTGTCGTGGAAAGCAAGCAAACTACCCGTTTGCCCCATCTAAACCCAAAGATCCTTTGCGGAGTCTAATATTACACTGTCTGAACCAGTTGTCTCGTTTAAAACGTGGCAACTACCTCCTTCCCTTATCGAACCCGAGGACCTTTTTTTCATCCTCTGGACCAATTGGGTGTTGTGGAACCCATGGAAACTACCCCTTCCCCTATTTAGATAGACCCATAGAGCCTTTGATGAGTCAGATATTATGCCCTTTAGACCAGAACGTGTCTGCAAAACGTAGAAAGTACCCATGATTGCCCAACGTAGTGCTTTGTTCCTGTCTTCTGTGGAGATTTCTATGGTACGGCCCTATCTTCCTAACCAGAAGAAGGTGTTACGCCCTGTGGACCAAGTGGAAGATCGGCGCAATTCTTTGTGAACATTTCTATAGTACCGTACCATCCATAATCAGCCAAAGGAAGTTACTGAACGAGACGTGATTTTATCCCCTGTTCTTTGTTGAATACTGGTGTCAAAATTGCTTCAGAAGAGCAGACAAATGGCTTTTTTGTATCTATCTATCTATCTATCTATCTATCTATCTATCTATCTATCTATCTATCTATCTAAACCCTATTTATCTATCTACCTCCTTCCCCTATCGAACCCAAGGACATATCTATCTATCGAAACCCTATCTGTCTATCCATCCATCTGTCTGTCTATATATTTATCTATCTATCTGTAGCTAATTTTTTTGCCATTCACATCGTCTTAGGAACGGAATTGTCGGTATACATTTGTCAGTTTTTGCCGCTTAGGGCATTCTGTTGTTCAGTGCATTGTAATTCTGAAGCCTGCACTAAAATAACTCGTCGATCATATATATGCACGTGCGGTTTTACTGTTCTAATGAGTGCATGTGTAGCTTTTTGCTGTTGTTTCTGTCGTTGTTTTTGTTGCTGCTATTTTCGTTGTCAATGAGCACTGTGATGTGGCGAGAATTTGTATTTCAGTCTGGTTCAGATTATTCTTTGAAGGATGAAACTGTATACTACCACTGCTACTGACCATGATAATACTACACCTGCTCCTCCTACTCCTACTGCAGCACAACAATAACAACAGTAACTACTACTACTGCTATTGCTAATACCAGTATAACTACTACTACTATCACTGAAGCCTTCTGACAAAAGAATAAATACCAAAGTGTCTTCTCGGGCGTTTGGCGATGTGAATGTCAGTGAAAGCTACACATAAAAACGACATGTTTTAGTATAGGTTTGCCCGAAGACTGCACTGATGCGAAATGAGTGTATTACGTTTTTAATTTTCAGTATTGGCATCAACAGGGCTCTGAGTACTTTGACTGGTGTAAATTTGCTAGCTTAGTTAGCGTTGATGAGCTCACACATGGTAGGTTAAACTCCAAAATGGAGAACCATAGCCGCTGGTGATGTTTGGGGTTGTTATGGTGACCAGACTCGGTCAGCTCGGCATTCCTTTGTCTGACCTGCTTAGTAATAAGCTTCCTAAGCAACTCGGATCGAATTTGGAAGCACCATCAGAATCAAGCCGCTACTGATGTGGAAACATTATTATTTAGGCACTCATGTGGAAACTGTGTTATTTCAGACATAATCATAACTCATGGTTATTAATACACCACTGATGTGGAAACATTGTTATTTAGGCACTCATGTGGAAACCGTGTTATTTCAGACACAATCATCACTCATGGTTATTAATACACCACTGATGTGGAAACATTGTTATTTAGGCACCCTCCCCACTCATGTGGAAACCGTGTTATTTCAGACACAATCATCACTCATGGTTATTAATACACCACTGATGTGGAAACATTGTTATTTAGGCACTCATGTGGAAACTGTGTTATTTCAGACACAATCATAACTCATGGTTATTAATATACCATTGATGTGGAAACATTGTTATTTAGGCACCCTCCCCACTCATGTGGAAACCGTGTTATTTCAGACACGACCATCACTCCTGGTTATTAACACACCACTGATGTGGAATATTTAGGTACCCCCACCACTCATGTGGAAACAATGTTATTTCAGACACGACCATTATTCGTGGCTTTTTTCACACCACTCATGTGGATAATTGTTATATAGTCACCACCCCATCATCTTTGTGGAAGTCGTGTCAGTCAAGCACACCCATTACTAATTTGGAAACCATGTTATCTCCCCCCCCCCCCCAGCCCCCGCACACACACACACACACACACACACACACACACACACACACACACACACACACACACACACACACACACACACACACACACACAAACACGCAAACACGCAAACACAGAACGCAACCATATCAAAAATGGATTTGAACCAATCAGCACCAAATGACGAATGATCGATATTCAGGAAGAACACGAAACAATCACCGAATGCCGAGATTTACTGGCGGAAAACATTCTTCTGGAACAGTGTATATTGACTGCTGCCGCATGTTGTACAGGAACGTGTTGAAAACCAGTAGCGTACCTGGGAAGGAACGCAGTGACTGGCAGCAGTTCCAGCTGCCCTAGCATGTAAGGTCCGTGAGCTGACGTAGACAGGCTAATTAGCTGATGCCACATCCTTCCAAGAAATGGCTGTGTGACGTTTTTGTTTGGTTCACATCACAGTGACCTTTGATGTTGTTGAGAGAAACCACTTAATTATAAGGGCATTGTTGCTGTTGTCCACTGACTCATTAACCATACTATGCAAAGTTGTTTATTTATATATTTATCTGTGTCACAACACTAGTTAGTCAGTTGACACGTGTTGAAACGCTTGCGGGAAACTCGGGTCGCCTCTCCTGGGTAACTTCCGTTTTTCCTTTAGGGTCCAGCAACAGACGAATGGTCAAGACAGCAACAGACAGGGAGCAACAAATCCCGTGTTTTGATGCACCCTCCACCCCCCCCCCCATCTTCCCCATTCACCATGGTTCCGGTTCCTCTCCAACAAAAGCCATGTACACAATACTATTTGTCAGTCTGCAAACGCTTGATGAGTTAAGCATAATCGCACACAGTAAAAAGCCGTGCACATTACTTTTTGTAAGAGAAAACATTTAAATGACGGTTAAATCCAAATAAATCCTTTACCATCGGACAACTGGTCCATTTTTCGAAACAGTGAAACTTTGACTGTAATCATTTCATGACGTCGTTACAGCAGACCATGGAGTGAGCAGGGCATCACAGTCTAAAGTCTGTCTGTGATTCACAGGACGTTAATATCCAGTCACTAACTAACCAACCAGCCAACAAACAAACAAACTATAACTAACTAACTAACTAACTAACTAACTAACTAACTAACTAACTAACTAACTAACTAACTAACTAACTAACTAACTAACTAACTAACTAACTAACTAACTAACTAACTAACTAACCAGCCAGCCAAATTTCCCGCCGCCCGCCAACCAACCAACAATCTAACCAACCCACCAACCCACCAACCCACCAACTAACTAACTAACTAACTAACTAACTAACTAACTAACTAACTAACTAACTAACTAACTAACTAACTAACTAACTAACTAACTAACTAACTAACTAACTAACTAACTAACTAAAGTGCACAATGGCAGTAGCGTGTGTGTCTGCCCTCAGCTTGGATCAGAACTGTACAGCGCCTCATGCATCAGACCAAACGCCGAATCATTGTTCGTTAGTGGATCCCGGTAAAAATGAGCTCAGAATTAATGTCATTAGCTCGAATAAGTTGCAGTTGACACTTGCAACAGCGGTGTTATTTCATTGGAAATCGTGAATGTCAAACATAACAGCACACAATTTCGTTACCTGTCTCTTGGAATCGACCCAGTAGCTTGTAAATTGCCTGTCTTTGCACACTGCAACATAGATGAGCCGGCATGTCAAATGTCTGCTTGCGTGGTTTCTTTTAGCTTCTCTTGACATGGCATGCTACTTTTTTTTTTTTTCTCTCTCCAGAGAAATGATCATAATAATAATTATAATGAGAATTTCTGTGCGCTTAGCCTTGCATTTAAAGCCACAGGAGCGTACATAAACATGACAGGAGATTTTTACACACACACACACACACGCACGCACGCACGCACGCACGCATGCACACACACGCACGCACGCACGCAAACACATACACACACACACACTCGCACGCATGCATGTACACAATGGTAATATAAAATATAACTAAAATTCAATAACACCAAAAATAAATAAAAACGCCTTTGCAATTCGTGCAGTAGTCACCTGACACGAGGCGATCAGTTTCACGTACTGTTTGTCTGGAAGCCACCTCACAGTGGCGTTTAAAAAAGCTACACGTTTTTGTGTGTAATTATAATGACCAAAATAACACTGTCTGGTTTCTCTTGCGTGCGGACAGATTGCACATTGACGAGTACTTAATGAACTGACGATTCATTGACTCAGTGATTGGCTGACAGGTCGATTTACAAAAATAATGCAAAGCAAACTGTGTACATACAAACATACACACGCACACACATGCACGCACACACATGCACGCACACACATGCACGCACACACAAAGCTTATAAGTAGGCGCGAATAATTTGGACTTCTCATATGAACTGACAATGTTATACATTTATTTTGTTTGGATATGATTTAAAAAAAAAAAAAAAAAAAGTTTTTAGACTCGGTCATCTTGCTTTGTAGAATTTTTGTTTCCACTCAGATGTTTTGCTTTGTAGATGTTTACACTCAGTCTCGTCCCAAGGTGGCCGCATGCGGACGTTAAAATCTAAAAACGTTTTTAGTAAGTAAGTAAAGTAAACATGGTGCTTAACGTCCACAGAAACCATGAGGCTTATTAGGGACGGGGAGAAGGGGGGGTATGGAGGTGAGGGGAGAGGTAGATTATATACCTATCGCTACAGTGTCACCACCAGAAAGACTTCTGCATTAAGATGGACAGCGATGAGAGCTATTTTAATGTTTCATTAATTGTGAGGGACAAAGTCACAAGACAGTGTCCACAGACCACAACCTTTGAAGTGAAAAGAGAGCCGAAGCAGATTCGAACCGAGGTCCCTCTGCTTACCAGCCTACCTCCTTACCGCTGGGCCACACCAGCTCTCAGAACTAATTAGACTCAGACATCTTACTCTGTAGGCTCAGTCATCTTGGTGTGTACATCATTTTACACTCAGTCGTATTTGTTTTTCGCTCATTTCTTGTAGCTCTGCCGATACGAACGTACGTCTTATGGAAACCAACAGACCGCCAACTGGTTTAGGAGAAAATGTCGGGCAGCAGGGGGACATAACTCACACCACGACTAGACAACTCCCCGCCTTCCCCCCCTGCCCCACGAGTACGTTGCAATTAGCTGTCCGCATTATGGCTGTGGAGTTCCGCCACGATTTCGCTGTTCACACAGACAACGCAATTTCCTCCACACTTGACACGTGTCTCCGCAAAGGGATCGTCCTCACAACCTCTACTCTTTACTTGGGAACAGCCGTCTGCTTAAACTCCTAACATGGGTTTACGACATCCACAGTTTGGAGGCAGTGTGCTCAAAGAGGCCCCAGTGTACAGGCCTTAGCGTTACCGCTACAGCCAACACACAGTGGGTCCGGTTCGAACCCTGCAGCTGGAACGTTATATAATAAAGATTTGGTTTGGTTGAATTTGTTCAACGCCGCGTTGTCCCGGAAGAGGTACTGGCGGGGACTGGAATCCCAGGAGGCGAGGGACTATGCCCAACATTACTCCTGCATTCAGATGGGCAGCGACGAAAACCATTTTAATGTTTCATGAATTGTGAGGGACAAAGTCACAAGACAGTGTCCACAGATCACAACCACCGAAGAGAGACGAGAGCCGAAGCGGAATCGAACCGAGGTCTTTCTGCTTACCAGCCTAACGCCTTACCGCTAGGCAAAATTGGCTCACGTTACATATGAAGACACGAGTTATCGTTTTTATTTCCTTGTGGGATATTGGCCAAAGACATCCCGGCGCCCTCCACTGCCCCAGCCATGAAGAAACATGCAAATGAGCACCTGGGGGCTCTATTTGGGGACGTTAACATGCAGCACACCGTCGTCGTATCCAAGGGGAGCATTTAACGACCACGACACATTCCGGGCAAAGTCAAACAGCATGGTTTATTTTTGAAGGCAGTCATCTCTGTAGTGTGTCAGAATTCTGAGTCGGAAATTTCCTCTGTCGTGAGGCATGATCGGTAGGATGGAGAGGGGGAGGGGGGGGGGGGGAGGAGAGGAGGAGGAAAGGAGGTGGGGGAGGGGGGGGAGATCCGACCTTTCGCTGCATTTAACGAGCACTGTACGTTCCGGAAAAGCATGAATCAACAAATGACGGAGTTAATTAGCGCTTGAAAGACGTCACACACTAACACAACAGCAAAGACCTGAGTCGCCTCCTGTAACTGTCATCTGGCATGCGAGTAAAGACAAGGTACATAAACTCCACCAGAGATACATCCTCCGGTTTATTTTTCAAAGGTGTCGTTTGTAGTGTTTTAGAAGAAAGGGAGCAACGAGGGTGGGAAGGATGGGTTGGGGTAGGGATGGACCCGACCCTCCGGACAAAGTGAAACAGCATGGTTAACTTTCTAAAAGAGTCATTTATGAGTGGGACAGGAATTCTGTCGTTTTAATTTCTGCCTTTTTGGTTTATTCCACAACATTTTCTCTTTTCCTCATCAAACATAGAGTTACGTGTCTTGGAAGACGTGACAACATGTAAACTGTGATCTGACGAATTGTACTTTGACATAGACGAACTTCACGGTTGACTGGGTGCATAGCTATCTCTAACTCGCCGCATTTACTGTTTTCCTCTGTACTGAGTTTTGCGTGCTAGTAATGGGAGCAGTGTGTCAAAGTGTGTACTCATGGCTACCCTCGTCTTTCTGACCATCACTCTAGCAAATCTGGCAGAAACATCAACTGAAGTCTACCGTATTATTATATAATTATAGAAACAGGGCTCAGCTGTTGCCGTCCGATCGATGTCAAGTGTGTGTGTGTGTGTGTGTGTGTGTGTGTGTGTGTGTGTGTGTGTGTGTGTGTGTGTGTGTGCGTGCGTGCGTGCGTGCGTGCGTGCGTGCGTGTGTGTGTGTGTATGTGTGTGTGCGCGCGTGCGTGTGTATGAGTGTGTGTGTGTATGTGTGTGTGCGCGCGTGCGTGCGTATGAGTGTGTGTGTGTGTGTGTGTGTGTGTATGTGTTTGTGCGTGCGTGCGTGTGTATATATATATATATATGTGTGTGTGTGTGTGTGTGTGTGTGTGTATGTGTTTGTGCGTGCGTGCGTGTATATATATATGTATGTGTGTGTGTGTGTGTGTGTGTGTGTGTGTGTGTGTGTGTGTGTATGTGTTTGTGCGTGCGTGCGTATATATATTATATATATGTGTGTGTGTGTGTGTGTGTGTGTGTGTGTGTGTGTGTGTGTGTGTGTGTGTGTGTGTGCACGCTTGTGCATTGTTGATTAAGTGGACACTTGAGTAGTAATGGTTTAAAAAAAATTCAAATTGAATTTGGTAATGAACGAACGAAGATTGTGTCCCCCTCACAGTCACCTAACCCACACGGTTGACTGGGCGTTAAGAACGGATTATCGGTCCACGAGCTATTCACCTATACATATACGGAAAACTGGGTCCATTGCCGGAAGTACTGTGGCGTAAAGAGGTGATGGCGAAAACAAATGGGAGTTCGGACCAGCACTTTTAGCGAGCAGTCTGGATACTACAGAGGCATTTGTTTGCACCGAAACACGAATGACTCAAGCACACAACGTACACCGAAGAAGCGCAGCCAGACATCGACACTCGAATGGGACATTGACGTCTTCCTGGGTGTTCTCTGACAGCACTTCCGTAATTCCTAGGGCTCGGAAGCGGCTGACACGAGCCCGTTGGTGTATAGGGAGCCAAATGTGTCAGAATTGCAGAAAATAACCATTGTTACCCGCAGGAAGCTCCGGTGTATTTAGCTCGTGGTTTTGAGCGTAATCGTCTCTGCACGTGTTTTTTTTGTTTTTACGACAGCGAAATAAATTTCAAGTTCATGCTGGGTGTAGGTGGCAAGGAAGGGGGGGGGGGGAAGAGAAGGTGCTTCATAAAAGAGAGAGAAGAGTGGGGGGTGGGAGAAAGAGAGGTGGGGAGAGAGAGAGAGAGAGAGAGAGAGAGAGAGAGAGAGAGAGAGAGAGAGAGAGAGAGAGAGAGAGAGAGAGAGAGAGAGAGAGAGAGAGAGAGAGAGAGAGAGAGAGAGAGAGAGAGGGGTAAGAGAGTTAGAGGGAGAGAGAGGGTGAGAGAAACGTTCATATCAACAGCAATTTTCTACACCATTCAGATCATAAACATATAACATCACAGCCTCAGTGTTTGAGCCATCCCAGTATTCAAAAGCTTAGGACGTCTGTCCTACCGCACAAGGAAATCAATAGGACGTGATGATAGAAAACATTAACGGTTAAATATGAAATCTTTTTTTCACTCTGGATAGTGCGGTTAAGGAACACGTGCCTCACATTATTACGTTGTGCAGTCTTACAAGCTTACAAAACACACAGTTCAGCTCACGCCCGAATAACTGATGCAAAAGAAGCACTTGGCTCGCTTCGAAAAGGGCGCAGCAATCATAATGGTTTGCTCTTTAATAATGAAGAGCAGAAAAAGGTTGGTTCGTGACGTATTTACTACTTTTACTTCACATGCGGGCGTGGTTAATGACGTCAGTGAAACAGACCGTATAGTACGGCGCAAAGGAGAAGCGCTCATCAGAAGCGCTCACCGGTTGTGTTTTTGCGAGTTTCAAACATCTATCTTTTACCAACAGGACGAGAAATGGAGTGAAAAACTGCTGTACGTGTATGTAAAGCAGTCCCTTCATAGCGGCAGGGCCCCTGATGCTTCTTCCGCTTCGATTCCACTTTAAGTGTAGAGCGGCTAGCACTCTCACAGACAGTTAATGACAGTAATACAGAGTCAACAGGATCGCCACGAACCAACGACGCAGCAAGTCCCCGCTAACTGTGAATGGTGTTTTGAAAGTTTCAACGACGTCGCTTTTTTTCTCTCAGGTGGTGGGACCAAGGTTATATTCCTCCGTGCCAAAAATGTTTGATTGACCAGAAGCGCGTTATCCTTAGAGGATCTTATCCTTGGCGTAGTTAGCTATTACTTGATTGGTGGGGCGGCCCCATGAACTAACGGGAATTGTCCTCTCGCCCATTCAGTTCCTGCCAGACAGGAACTGTCCTGCAACTCAATCAGTTCCTGGCAAGAGGAATTGTCCTGCCACCGTTCAGTTTGTTCCAGACAGGACGTGTCCTGCACCATTCAGTTTGTTCCAGACAGGAATTGTCCTGCCACCATTCAGTTCGTTCCAGACAGGAATTGTCCTGCCACCCAGTACGTGGCAAGAGAATTGTTCTGCCACCATTCATTTCGTGGCAAGAGGAATTGTCCTGCCACCATTCAGTTCGTGGCAAGAGGAACTGTCCTGCCACCAGTCAGTTCGTGGCAAGAGGGACTGTCCTGCCACCAGTCAGTTCGTGGCAAGAGAATTGTCCTACACCATTCAGTTCGTGGCAAGAGGAACTGTCCTGCCACCAGTCAGTTCGTGGCAAGAGGAATGTCCTACCACCATTCAGTTCGTGGCAGGAGGAATTGTCCTGCCGTTCAAACAGGACGTGTCCTGCCGCCCAGTTCGTGGCAAAATACACAGTTCGTGGCAAACAGCAGTTGTCCCTATCTCCCATTCTGGTAGTGGCAAACAGCAATTGTCCTGCTATCCATTGAGTTCTTGGCAAACAGCAATTGTCCTGCTACCCATTCACTTCGTGGCAAAGAGTTATCGTCCTGCGTCCATTCTGTTCGTGGCAACCATTTAGTTCGTGTCAGACCGAAATTTATTACCCATTCGATCAGTTCGTGTGTAACAAATTGTCTTGTCATTCATTCAATGTCATTCATTCAGTGTCATTCATTCAGTTTGTAGTAAAGAGGAATTGTCCCGTCAACCATTCTGTTCGTGTCAAACAGAAATTGTCCTGTCACCCATTCAATCTGTTGGTGGCAAATATGAATTGTCATTGATTGCTGATTGCTTATATAGCCTATTTCTCCGCTCTCTTGGGCAGACTCACTGCGCTTGCATGTGATTTACATCAGTGACTAGCTTTTTATAGCGCGTTTTGTTGTTGTTTTGTTTGTTTGTTTGAATATCCGCCGAAGTGGTGTACTTACAGCGCTGCATGGCTGATGCCACATTAACTGCAGCCGTGTTGGCGCAAGTTCTGTGTACACCATACAACCATGCACTATGTCAACTTCATGCAAAGCCACATACGCAAGGTGTATGCGTGTTTAGCTGTAACCTGCCACCGTGCACTTTTGGCAGAGTGACCAGGATCTTTATGTGCTACTGCAGTAACACGGGGGTGGAACGGATACCGAAAGTAAGAGTCAGCACAGAAAGTCGACCCTGGAGAAGAAAATTCTCCCGCCGCTCCTGCAGGGATTCGAACCCGCGACTTTCAGTCACGAGTCCGGCGCTCTAACCACTGAGCTATCCCTGCCCCCTATCAACGTCATCTTACCCATTTAGTTCTTGACAAACAATATTTGTCCTGTCTCAGATCTATTTGTGGCACACAGGAACTGTCCAGTCACCTATTCATTTGAGAGAGAGAGAGAAGAGAGAGAGAGAGAGAGAGAGAGAGAGAGAGAGAGAGAGAGAGAGAGAGAGAGAGAGAGAGAGAGAGAGAGAGTCAAATTCGAACTAGATTTTTTTTTTACAAGGAATAGTTCATTCAACCAAACCTTTCCAACAACAAGTCTTTGCTAAGCTATGGATGATTAAAACATGCCAAGCATCATTTATACTCACACACACACACACACACACACACACACACACACACACACACACACACACACACACACACACACACACACACACACACACACACACATATATATAAAACATGAATAAAAAAGTATATACAGAGCATAAACACTTCACACAAAAGCGTGTGCGTTCACAACGCCAAGATGCACATAGCATATACATGCGTACATCACTCAGTTA
>OY757548.1:5563689-5566189 GCA_963584105.1 Alviniconcha strummeri
TAGCAAAGACTTGTTGTTGGAAAGGTTTGGTTGAATGAACTATTCCTTGTAAAAAAAAAATCTAGTTCGAATTTGACTCTCTCTCTCTCTCTCTCTCTCTCTCTCTCTCTCTCTCTCTCTCTCTCTCTCTCTCTCTCTCTCTCTCTCTCTCTCTCTCTCTCAAAATGAATAGGTGACTGGACAGTTCCTGTGTGCCACAAATAGATCTGAGACAGGACAAATATTGTTTGTCAAGAACTAAATGGGTAAGATGACGTTGATAGGGGGCAGGGATAGCTCAGTGGTTAGAGCGCCGGACTCGTGACTGAAAGGTCGCGGGTTCGAATCCCTGCAGGAGCGGCGGGAGAATTTTCTTCTCCAGGGTCGACTTTCTGTGCTGACTCTTACTTCGGTATCCGTTCCACCCCCGTGTTACTGCAGTAGCACATAAAAGATCCTGGTCACTCTGCCAAAAGTGCAGGTGGCAGGTTACAGCTAAACACGCATACACCTTGCGTATGTGGCTTTGCATGAAGTTGACATAGTGCATGGTTGTATGGTGTACACAGAACTTGCGCCAACACGGCTGCAGTTTAATGTGGCATCAGCCATGCCAGCGCTGTAAGTACACCACTTCGGCGGATATTCAAACAAACAAACAAAACAACAACAAAACGCGCTATAAAAAGCTAGTCACTGATGTAAATCACATGCAAGCGCAGTGAGTCTGCCCAAGAGAGCGGAGAATAGGCTATATAAGCAATCAGCAATCAATGACAATTCATATTTGCCACCAACAGATTGAATGGGTGACAGGACAATTTCTGTTTGACACGAACAGAATGGTTGACGGGACAATTCCTCTTTACTACAAACTGAATGAATGACACTGAATGAATGACATTGAATGAATGACAAGACAATTTGTTACACACGAACTGATCGAATGGGTAATAAATTTCGGTCTGACACGAACTAAATGGTTGCCACGAACAGAATGGACGGCAGGACGATAACTCTTTGCCACGAAGTGAATGGGTAGCAGGACAATTGCTGTTTGCCAAGAACTCAATGGATAGCAGGACAATTGCTGTTTGCCACTACCAGAATGGGAGATAGGACAACTGCTGTTTGCCACGAACTGTGTATTTTGCCACGAACTGGGCGGCAGGACACGTCCTGTTTGAACGGCAGGACAATTCCTCCTGCCACGAACTGAATGGTGGTAGGACAATTCCTCTTGCCACGAACTGACTGGTGGCAGGACAGTTCCTCTTGCCACGAACTGAATGGTGGTAGGACAATTCCTCTTGCCACGAACTGACTGGTGGCAGGACAGTCCCTCTTGCCACGAACTGACTGGTGGCAGGACAGTTCCTCTTGCCACGAACTGAATGGTGGCAGGACAATTCCTCTTGCCACGAAATGAATGGTGGCAGAACAATTCCTCTTGCCACGTACTGGGTGGCAGGACAATTCCTGTCTGGAACGAACTGAATGGTGGCAGGACAATTCCTGTCTGGAACAAACTGAATGGTGGCAGGACACGTCCTGTCTGGAACAAACTGAACGGTGGCAGGACAATTCCTCTTGCCAGGAACTGATTGAGTTGCAGGACAGTTCCTGTCTGGCAGGAACTGAATGGGCGAGAGGACAATTCCCGTTAGTTCATGGGGCCGCCCCACCAATCAAGTAATAGCTAACTACGCCAAGGATAAGATCCTCTAAGGATAACGCGCTTCTGGTCAATCAAACATTTTTGGCACGGAGGAATATAACCTTGGTCCCACCACCTGAGAGAAAAAAAGCGACGTCGTTGAAACTTTCAAAACACCATTCACAGTTAGCGGGGACTTGCTGCGTCGTTGGTTCGTGGCGATCCTGTTGACTCTGTATTACTGTCATTAACTGTCTGTGAGAGTGCTAGCCGCTCTACACTTAAAGTGGAATCGAAGCGGAAGAAGCATCAGGGGCCCTGCCGCTATGAAGGGACTGCTTTACATACACGTACAGCAGTTTTTCACTCCATTTCTCGTCCTGTTGGTAAAAGATAGATGTTTGAAACTCGCAAAAACACAACCGGTGAGCGCTTCTGATGAGCGCTTCTCCTTTGCGCCGTACTATACGGTCTGTTTCACTGACGTCATTAACCACGCCCGCATGTGAAGTAAAAGTAGTAAATACGTCACGAACCAACCTTTTTCTGCTCTTCATTATTAAAGAGCAAACCATTATGATTGCTGCGCCCTTTTCGAAGCGAGCCAAGTGCTTCTTTTGCATCAGTTATTCGGGCGTGAGCTGAACTGTGTGTTTTGTAAGCTTGTAAGACTGCACAACGTAATAATGTGAGGCACGTGTTCCTTAACCGCACTATCCAGAGTGAAAAAAAGATTTCATATTTAACCGTTAATGTTTTCTATCATCACGTCCTATTGATTTCCTTGTGCGGTAGGACAGACGTCCTAAGCTTTTGAATACTGGGATGGCTCAAAACACTGAGGCTGTGATGTTATATGTTTAT
>OY757548.1:5571189-5582759 GCA_963584105.1 Alviniconcha strummeri
CTCTTCAGAAGTGATACTGACTGCAGAGCAAAACATAGATTCTGTATTAAATTTCGGTACGCGAAATCGTCTATCAGATCATGGAAGAATCTAGTAACGTTCGTTATACGCGTGGTTAACGAGTCCAGGGGCGTTCCCAGAGCCGGAACTCTCGGAGACGACGTAGGTGGGCGCGGTGTTGCGCCTCGTCTGCACGTGACACTCGCTGTCTCCGCTGGACTGTTTGGAGCGGCCCAGCGGCATGTGGTCCGAGCCCGAAGACCCGGGCTCCTTGCCCCGAGTCCTGGTTTTGTCCGTGCCGGACCTGTCGGGCCGGCTGGGCCCGCAGCAGGCTTGGCGCCAGAAGGCCCGCACGGCCGGGTCCCGCGCCGTGAAGACCAGGAAGATGAGCAGACCCTGCAGGGAGGTGGTGATGGTGAACAGGTACTGGAACACCACGCGGGCGTCCTCGATGGCGAAGAAAGCGAACACCCAGCTGAGACCTGGAAGAGGAGTGTGATGGTAGTAGTAGTAGTAGGAGTAGGAGAAGGAGGAGGAGGAGCAGCAGCAGCAGCAGTAGTAGTAGCAGCAGCAGCAATAGTAGTAGCAGCAGTAGCAGTATGGCATACTTTTACATTTTAGCAGCAGTAGCCGGCAGCAGCAGCAGTAATAGTAGTAGCAGCAGTAGCAGTATGGCATACCTTTTACTTTTTAGCAGCAGTAGCAGTGGTAACAGTAGTGACAGTAATAATAACAGCAATATAAAAAAGGCTCAGTGATGATGATGACGAAAAGATTATGGTATATAGTATATTAAATAAATTGTTGATAATGATTCTGACGACAGTGATGATATTTCTGGTACTGGTGATGTTAATGATGATTTGGATATTTCTAAAATTTCTATTTGTATCTCGCTCACAGCGGTTTCCAAATGCTACTATAGTAATTACATATTTTTAAAAAGTGACCATCATCCGAGACACACCATTACAAGCATTAAGTATTTCTTCCTTGCAGGAACAATGAAGTTGTTTATACTATTTTGGTTCTTTAACTTTAATCGGTTTCAATGAAATCAGTCCAAATGGTAAGCATCCATACTGATCTGGAAGACTGCAGTACAAATATACAACCACCAGCCCACTTTCATCTGCCACTTTCATCTTAAGGCAGACGCGATCCCGCGTCCACCAGACTACGTATCATAAGCAATCACTCAAGAACTGCGGGCTTTTCAGAGCTCAGGAGCTGTGTGAAAGTCGAGGTGGCCGTCCTGAGCTCGCCGTCCCTAAAAGTCCTTGTGGTTTCTATGGACGTAAAGCAACATTAGAAGAAGAGGCTGCGGCTTGGAGCACACACGCGGTCTATAGATTACAGGCTATGTCTGTACGTACCCAGAATAATGAAGCAAGCGACAGAGGCCCGTATGCCCACGGCTCTCTTGCTGGTTCCGCTGCTCGCTAAGTTGCCACGTCGACAGATGCTGACGACGACCATGATGTAAACGCCGATGTTGATGAGCATCACCAGAAGGACGGGAGCAAGGAAGGCGTAGTAGAAAGGGGTCAGAGACATCCAGCAGCTGAAGCAGAACACCCAACATCAGCACGGGGCGGAGGCGTGAATAGAATTGAACGAAACGGAGGAATCAGTTATCGGACAGATGGATGGATGGATAGACGGAGAGACAAACGGACTAACACAGAGACTACAGAGGGAGGGAAGGGTGAATGGAAGGACGAACAGACAAACGATGGACGATGGATGGATTGATGGACAAATAGACACACGAATGGACAGACAAACGGATGAATAGATGGATGAACAGATAAACGGATGAAGGATGAATGAACTCACGGGTGAGCGAACAAACGGACAGACGGACGAACTAACACAGAAACTACAGAGGGATGGAAGGATGAATGGAAGGACGAACAGACAAACGGAGGAAGAGATGGACGATGGATGGATGGATGAACAAACAGACACACGGATGGATGGATGAATGAACAATCAAACGGATGAATAGATGGACGAACAGACAAACGGATGAATGGATGAACGAACAAACAAAAAGACCGAGAGACTGCCCGAAAGACGGACAGAGCAATGGATACATGAAAAAACAAACGAAACGATGGAAAAAACAACAACAGGCCAACGGATGGATAGATGTATGGACGAACATATCGACAGACGCCTGGTTGAACAGAGAGATTGACAAAAAGACTGACAGATGAATGGTTGGATGGATGAACGCACAGACGGACATGTTAGGGGATGAACAGACAGATGGATGAACAGACTGAGAAAGGATAGATGGACAGAGGAATGGGTAAACTGAGGGATGGATGGGAAGGAAGAAAGGCTTATATTGATGCAATCGACAATGAATTCCACTTACTACTGATCACCCCCGCGATACAGTTCCGTGTCAATCGCCAGAACAACGACCACTGGAATCAAGGGAAGACCTGAAACATACAGAGAGCACTGGAATCAAGGGTAAACCTGAATGATACAACGATCATTGGAGTCAAGGACCGACCTGAAACATTACAACGATCATTGGAATCACGGGCAGACCTGAAACATTATAGCGATCTCTGGCATCAAGGGTAGACCTAAAACATTACAACTATCATTGGAATCACGGGCAGACCCAAAACATTACAGCGATCACTGGAATCAAGGGTAGACTTCAATGGTACAACAACCACTGGAATCAAGGGAAGAGCTGAAACATATTACAGCCATCACCGGAATCAAGGACAGACTTAAAACACTGCAGCTATCATTGGAATCAAGGCCAGACCCGAAATAAACAGCAATTATTGGAATCAAGATCAAACCTGATATTATAGCGATCACTGGAATCAAGGGCAAACCTAAAACATTAAAACGATCAATGGAATCATAGGCAGGCCTGGAACATTAAAACGATCAGTGAAACCAAGGACAGACCTGAAACATTAAAACGACCAATGGAACCAAGGGCAAAACTGAAACATTAAAACGATCAATGGAACCAAGGGCAGACCTGAAACATTAAAACGATCAATGGAACCAAGGGCAGACCTGAAACATTAAAACGATCAATGGAACCAAGGGCAGACCTGAAACATTAAAACGATCAATGGAACCAAGGGCAGACCTGAAACATTAAAACGATCAATGGAACCAAGGGCTCACTCGCACTCACCCCAGGCAGGAAGGGCCGTCTTGAGCATGTAGTTGTCAAAGTCGTTGCCCAGCACCTTGACGAAGAGCAGGTACTGAAGCACGCCCTCCATCAGCATCCACATGAAGGAGGCCAGGATGAAGTAGTGCAGCAGCGCCGCCACCGCCAGGCACCCCACGTGACTCTCCACGCGAGTAAAACCCGCCAGGAAGATGATCCAGGACGCCAGCATGGCCAGCGCCATGTTGAACAGGGTCTGCTGCGGCTTTCCCTGACGTAACTTCCTGCCAGAGATGAGGGACAGTTTGAAACGTCAGACTTTTGATTGTCACACCGGACACTTATCAAGTTTTCAGACCAGTATCACGTACCCTTCAGTCAGCTTCTGTTGTCAGTGCACAACAAAACTGCAAACTAATGAAGTTTGTGTGTCCTTAAGTTATGTTGCCAGAGCTGATATCAAGTCTGTGACCACGTGTGCGTGTGTGCAAAGAGGCCGCTTTTGTCCTTTATGACTTTGCTTGCATACTTGCTTGCTTGCTCGGTGTGTGCGAGGAGGTTCCTTTGTCTTTTATGGCTTTGCTTGCATGCTTGCTTGCTTGTTTGCTTGCTTGGTGTATGCGGATAATGCTGACTTGATGAGGAGAAAGGAGAGCACGGTGACGGCGAGGCCAGCGATGGACACAGACAGGCCGATGATGGTGATGATGCTCAGGGCCAGCTGGTGCTCCTGGGGCAGGGCTGACTGACCGTACAGGTCCTGATGGGACAGAAAGCACGTAAGCTATGGAGTAGAATAATAACAAGAAAGAAGATTTCTATAGCGCCCATCTACCACACAAGGTGGGAGTACGGGGCGCCTTACAATAACGTTAACACACACACACACACACACACACACACACACACACACACACACACACACACACACACACACACACACACACACACACACACACACACACACACACACACACACACACACACACGCACGCACATCGGACGGGGGGACGGGTGCGGTTGTGAAAAAGACAATTTGGAAATAGTTGTTGAGCAGGTCCTGATGGCGACCTTGAAAGAAGAGGAAGAATCAGTGTGGTGAAGTGTTTGAGGCAAACTGTTGCAAACAGCTGGATCAGCGTAAGAAAAGAATCTTTCCCCAATTGGTTTTCTACATATGTTTTTGAATTTATTTGACACGCAACACCTGGTTAATAACAGAGGCAGAGGACCAGCCCAGGACTCACCGCTCCATGATTAAGAGAGGGAAACTTTGTTAGCTTTGTTAGCATACACAATCACTCTCTCTCTCGGCTTTACCCACCAGCAGGACGGCAAAGTTGGTGAGGTGATCACAGATGCAGACATCCCTGCCCTGCCATGTTCTGTCATAGATGCAGCCTTTATCTGACCACGCCCCGTGACCTTCGGCCCCAGCGAAATCCCAAAACACGCACGTGCTTTTCTCCGCCCGCGATTCCAGCGGTGACCTCTGTGAATAAGGTTGAAAATGAGACACGGACACAGTATTGTATTTGTCCGAGTCACGAACGTACTCAGTGATTAGCGTGGCCTGTACTGAGTCAGCAACAATCTCTTGGAAATTGCTGCTGACCCAAGAAGAGAGGCACAAAATAATACTAGCTGAAAAAGTTCAAAGTGTACAAGTCTACGTCAACGTTTTGTTCTGTCTTTCGGATTGCAGACAGCTGGAATCGTTGCCACCAGATGTTGTCCAGCAGGCTGGACTCTGCTTGGTCAGTGAGGAAGGTTCTTCGTTGAGTTTTATCCTCCTACGCTTAGTCCTTAGTTTACAAAGGTTAACCTGGCATAGCTTTAGGCTGACAACGACCAGATTCAAAGCCTAAGTCGGTTTGAGCACGAGATCATATCATTAGCCCAAAAAGCTGAGACCCCCCCCCCCCCCCCACACACACACACACAATATACATATCTGCACACATCACTACACATTTTATTTTTACGCTAAAGCCCGTGCACGCGCCAAAGTACGCCAAAACTTAACGTTTTATTTTTTTCATATTTCCATTTTTAAGATCGGGTTTAATAAACTGCGTGTTGTGCTTTTCCGGAAATCCAAACCATAACAAATCGACCTGAATGCTAGAATTACAGGAAACAAAATCCACACCATAATTAGGCCACCCATCTAAGTTCCAACAAACAGGATTTTGCATCCGGCAGCACTCACAATGATAGGCAGATAGACAGTAGTAACGACGGCGGTGTCAAGTTCGGAGACGGAATCCCCATCAACCATGACCGTGGCGGAGATGACCTTACTGTTCAAGGTGGCGTTTTGGAGGGAATTACGCCTTCTCGTCTGCAGACGACCCAGTTTAAAGAGAGCAGTATCAGCGAACACGTTCATCACCAGTCGGATGTCCTTTCCTGGATTTCCTGCAGAATAAAAAGTGATTTTTTTCTTCTTCTTTTTCTTTAAAGAAAAAACAACAACAAGTGTGTGTCAGTGTGAATACATATACAACACATACAGACAAGTCGTTTCCTTTTTCTTTCTTTTTTCTTTTCTTTTTTTAATGTTTTCATGTAAAGTAGACTAAACCGATACATTACCCCCCCCCCCCCCCAATGGTTGGAAAAGGCTTTTTCTGTTTGTCAAAATGTGCGTATTTTGCCATGTCCTAATAAACCGTGTAAAAATGTATTTTGCTGTTGTTGTTTGTTTCCGTTGTCTTGTTTTGTGTTGTTGTTGCTATTATTTTTGTGCGTAAGTGTGCGTGCGTGCGTCTGAGTGTGTATGTGTGTTCACGTGTGTGTGTGTGTATATGTGTGTGTGTGTGTGTGTGTGTGTGTGTGTGTGTGTGTGTGTGTGTACGTGTGTGTGTGTGTGTGTGTGTGTGTGTGTGTGTGTGTGTGTGTGTGTGTGTGCGCGCGCGCGTGTATGCATATGTGTGTGTGTGTGGAAACATGCAAACCTGTGCTCCGAAATGTAGGACATGGTGGATTTACACGACAGACTGTACACTCCTTATGTTCATGCATTGTTCAGCCTACTCTTCATGTTTGTGCACGGACTGCTGAGTAGCCCCCACCTACCCTGCTGAACCTTCCGGACGAACTCCCCGGGTAGGAAGATGGCGGCGTCAGTTTCTGTATAGCTGGGACTGGCGGACTCAAAGATCGAGATAAGGTCCCGCTGGTTGAGGGCTGGCACCGGTTCTCCGCCGTCCAGCTTCAGTTCAAGACCGACGATGACGTCGTCTGTGGCCTTGGTGAGGTCCCAGATCTCCACGGCCACGGTGTCGGAAACTAGACGTACGTTGTCAGCATTGTCCAAAGCGACCTTATATCCCAGGTCGTTGACGGCATGGATGATCCTGTGTAAACAAAAATAAATAATAATAATAAAAAAGCCAGCACGGCTCCTTCAAGAAATATAAAACTGGTCTATTTTTGGCAGTACGCCTAATCATTGACGGGAAAATAGTTTTCAATGTTTTAAATTTGAAAACTAAAAATGATTGGAAATTCACGCTCTGGAAGTTCTTACTCATTTCGGTTCATTGTCAGTGGATGGGTTCGGTCTGTGCTACACTGAAGGCGGTTGATACTGTGTCCTCCTCAAAGGACCAAAATAACCATGTACTGTTCATCACTTTCACTGACCTCGTCGTTTTGTCACGAATTTACCTCAAAATCCATCACCCGAATACTCTGTGTAGTGCTCATGTTGTGGTAGCCACAATTCTTCACCGGCCAAACATGGTGTCACAGTGCCTACCTGTTTGCTGTAACACCACAATTATTCACTGGCCAATTGTGGTGTATAGCAAACAAGTAGGCACACTGCCTCATAGGTCAGGAA
The DNA here is from genome assembly GCA_963584105.1 of Alviniconcha strummeri. NCBI lineage: Eukaryota > Metazoa > Mollusca > Gastropoda > Provannidae > Alviniconcha > Alviniconcha strummeri. The sequence continues at coordinate 5,578,203 of OY757548.1, forward strand.
CTGTGTGAGAGTCGAGGTGGCCGCCCTGGGCTGTCCGTCCTAACGAGCCTTCTGGTTTCCGTGGACGTAAAGCTATATCGAACCATGCTTCGGCACTGGTCTCAGCTTGTCCGTAATATGTCAACCGACATCTGAGGACATTAAGCAAAACTACCTACCTACCTACCACTGCGCCTACCTGTTCGCTATATACCACAATTCTTCATTGGCCAAACATAGTGTGTCTAGCTGTTTGCTATAATACCACAATTCTTCACTGGCCAAAATTAGCATGCCTACCTGTTTCCTACAATACCACAGTTATTCACTGGCCAAACATAGTGTGTCTACCTGTTTCTTATGATACCACAATTATTCACTGGCCGAACAAGTGTGCCTACGTGTTTGCTATATACCACAATTATTCGCTGGCCAAACATAGTGTGTCTACCTGTTAGCTATAATACAACAGTTATTGACTGGCCAAACATAGTGTGCCTACCTGTTTGCTGTAATACCAAAGTTCTTCACTGGCCAAACCGAGTGTACATACCTGTTTGTTGCATTTCCAATCATATTCGATTCTTCCAGAATGGTGTCGTTTACCGTTGTCACTTTGTCGGCAAGGTCAAGCAGCGCCTGCCCGGTCTGAAAAGGAAAAATCCAGTGAATTATCGGTTATGTCTGAAAGGAGAGGCCTGGAATCGAAAAGACATTTACCTGCCGTCTCTGAAAAAGAACGATGAAGTGAATTACCCGTCCTGTTTAAAATAAGAGATCAGTTACTTTTCCTGCCGAGAATGGAAAATTCAGTTACCTGCTCTCTCTGAAACGAAAAGGTTATAGTTACCTGCCTTGTCTGCAAGGGAAAAATCAGTCACCTACCCTGCCTGAAGTGTAAAGGCTGAGTCAGTAACCTGGCCTATTTGAAATGAAAAAAAGAATAAGAAAACAAGTCGTTTAATTACCTGTCCTGTCTAAGCTGGAAAAGTAAAGTCGGTTGATGGAACGTCTGAAAAGATAAAGGTCGAATGAATTTTCTGTCACGTCTGAAACGGAAAATCCCCTTGTAGTCGAGTCAGTTACCTGCTTTGTTTGGTTTCGAAACAGAAATAGCAAGCAGGTTCAAGCCAGTAAAAACTACGGATGAAGATTCTTGATCAATGTAATTATAGTAAATCCCCCCCTCCTCCCCCCCCCTTTTTTTTTTTAAATAACTAAATGAAACATTTGAAACACAAATGACCTGAATTCATTTTCCAAAATAATATTGTTATGAGTCATAAAATCTCATGTAATTTTCTTGCCACATGTCAATACGTTATGAACAAAGATGAGAACAGTCCACAAGTATAACGTGGTAACGTGTGTACTTCTGTTTCGCGTACTTCTGTTAAATCTAAAACAACTTCGTGACCACATTTTTGCGCGCGTGCGCGACACACAAGTACATACACATACACATGCGCGCACGTACACACACACACACGCACGCACACGCACACACATACACACACACATGCACACACACACACACACACGCACGCACGCACGCACGCACGCACACCCCCCACACACACACCCACACACACACACCCCCCCACACACACACACGCCAGAGAGCGAGACATAAACAAAGGAAAAGAACCAACCTCAGCAGGTATAGCATCCATTTCTACGGTCTGCTGAAGAATGTCGGCAAGATACACAACGTCGACAGGCACAAAACTATCGATCTGCGATACAGCATCCGACGTCTCTTCGACGATATCGTTCAGCGTGTCGTCAGAGATGTCCGACTGGAACGAAAACCAGCATGTAAAACCATCAACAGCCGGCTGACCTAGCTATATAGCTACAAATCGAGACTAAAGAAACACGGTATAACTATATACACAATACAATTATAGTCAAGTATATAATTTGGCCAAGTATATTACACAATAAAAAACATACACCAACAAACGATGTTAAAAATGAACTGTGACCTATTTAACTTTCATTTAGTGGAGACCTTTTTAGAGTGAAATAATCAGTTCATTCCTATCACCTTTTGTTAGTATTTGTGCAAAACTAGAAGAAGAAGAAGAAGAAGAAGAAGAAGAAGAAGAAGAAGAAGAAAAAAACAAAACAAAAAAAACAAAACTACAATATCACCGTTTGTAAGTATTTGTATACAAATACTAAAATACAAAATAGTTTGTATTATCTGCTTGTCTGTTGCTTGAAAAGGGTGGTTTCACTATAACAACAACAAATGTACGCCTGTTTTGTATTGTCTAAATATGAAACAAGCGTACTTTTTTTTCTTCTTCTGTCTTTCTTGAACCTTTTGCGTGTTTTGAGCAAGCAGCATGGTTTTGCTGTTCTGCCTCCTCTCCTCTGTAAAGCCTACACACTTCTTTCCCCCTGGCTGTCCACAAAGGGGCAGCCCACTGCTACAGCCACATACCTTGGAGATGTTCTTCAACGTGTTGGTCGAGACCGACGTCACGGCGGTGGTGAAGTTGCAGCCCTCATTAGGCTCGAACTTTGACCATCTGGCTCCGTACAACTTATCACCCTCACAGTTTAGTCTTACAAAGGGCTCTGCGTCTACAAAAGCGACGGAGAAAAAAAAAAGAAAAAAAAAATTGCAGTGAATCCACGTGAACATGTTCAGAGATATTCCATCTATATAGCCGAGAAAGCACGGCCAAAAAAACTAAAAAACTAAATCCAAACTAATGTTCAAAGCCTTTTTCCATCTGCAGAAGCAGGGAAAGGGTTGGGGTGGGGGTCAGAACAAAGAACAGCCATACGTGTTTGATAGTTCTCTACAAAATATAAATAATGGGCGGCAATGAAGACTGTCCTATCCATACATACGTTCAACGATTCTCCATCATGTATACATAAGCGGAGGAAGCAAACTGAGAAAATATCCCGCATATTGGAATAGTATGGAAAACATAAAACACGTATTACCATTGTTAACAACATAATCAATAACAACAAATACAACAACAGACGCAACAACAACACAACAATAGCCACCACCACAACAATAAGGAAAACGACGAGCTTTCATTCCTGACCTCATCTTGACAAAATCATGAGCACGCGATGAGAGACAGGGTGGAGCGCATATGGGCTTTTCCGAGCACATAGATACCATCACGAACTCATCTGAACCAAACTGAACTGAGCACGCGTGTGAGCAAATACAGCGACGGGTCAGACTTAAAGAGACACTGAACGACTGAGTTTTAAGTGTCAGTCACAGCAAAAGCCAGGGACTGGTCACCGTGAAGTCTTCCCCAGTAAGCATGCCCGGATCCGATCCGGAAGCGTTTTGGTTACGGCCAGTTATGGCCGTTACGGCCAGCGTGCAGCCAGAATCGGATCGGATCGTATATGCCGGATCCGACTTCCCGCATCCTTTTCAGTTCCGTTTTTTTTTCTTCCAAAGAAGGCATAGACCATACTGTGCAAAACCAGCCCGGATCCGATCTCGATGGTCTCGCCAGGGTTTGGCCAATAACACATCTAGTCTCTGCAGGAACCACCGGGCCCGGTTTCTGGCAGGACGCAACCGGCCTGCTACTAGTTTCCCATTTTCAGACTCGGTTGCATTCTTCCACAGACGTCCTGGATAATATTATACAAAACTAGCCCGGATCGGATTTAGTTCTGGCTGACTGTGCCAGGTTTTGGCCAAATGGATCCGGTCCGAAAGCACTCCAATGTGCAAGAATCATCCGGCCCGCTTCTGGTCAATGCTTCCCAGCAGATCCGGCCGGATGCGAATCGGATCCGGCATGTTTACTGCGGATGGACTTACTAGACAGGCAGGTCTCCGGACTGCTGTAGGTTTCTCCTAACTCCGTGTCCATGACTTCGTACGTCTTCTCAGAAATCGGGTCGTACACGCTAGTATATGGACAGATATCTGCAACAAGGTTAAACATGTGCCGGTACAAAATAAGTAAGTAACTGGTTTTTAACGCCAGTCAACCTGGCAAGGTATATCAGGGCAAAACAATTTATCTATAAACATGAAACACTTATTCATAAATTATATTAAACCCAAGAGATGACTAACAGTTCAACACTGTGTGTGTGTGTGTGTGTGAGTGAGAGAGAGAGAGAGAGAGAGAGAGAGAGAGAGAGAGAGAGAGAGAGAGAGAGAGAGAGAGAGAGAGAGAGAGAGAGAGAGAGAGAGCGGTTCTAATTCCATCTACCCTAAACACACACACACCCCGCACGCACACACACACACACACACACACACACACACACACACACACACACACACACACACACACACACACACACACACACACACACGTGCCATATCACATTAAAATACCACAATCACGTGTATATTATACTAATTACAAAAACTTATACTAATTATACTAATTACAAAAACCACGCATCTCACCAATACTCCGGACTTGCAAAGACCTGATGTCAAATCTGAAGCTGAAGGACCCAATGAAGATGTCAGTGTCACTAGGGAAGTGGGTCTTGATAGAGGCTAGCGCCACCAAGGTAGTTCTGTTGGTGGGTCGGAACAGCGCCTGACCAACGTTA
>OY757548.1:5585459-5598812 GCA_963584105.1 Alviniconcha strummeri
AAGCTTATTAGGGATGGAGAGAAGGGGAGGGGATATACCTGTCGCTACACTGTCACCACCAAACTGACTCCTGCATTAAGATGGGCAGTGTTGAGAACCATTTCAGTGTTTTCATTCCTTGTGAGGGACAAAGTCACAAGACAGTGTCCATAGACCACAACTTTTGAAGAGAAAGGAGAGCCGAAGCGGATTCGAACCAAGGTCCCTCTGCTTACAAGCCTAACGCCTTGCCGCTAGGCCAAACCGGCTCACTGCATACGTAGATTAACTTCGTTTTATATTGTAAAGTAGAAAGTTCAGTGGAGGTTATCATGATACTCTTATTCTCTACCCTCGAAGGGAGGCCGAAGATGTCAGATGTTTCGCTCCTGCGTGGAATCCCAGGGCTGTCATTTGATTCTCGGCCTTTCCATGGAACCAAGATAGCTACAGACCACTATACAAAGAACGAGAGTATAGATCTACTGCTTCAGTGGTAAAGTTAAGTCCTCAGTTTTAATCAAAATGCAACGGCTGAAAAATTAGTGAGTGTGAGGGTGTCAAAGACCAACTTTTCTCGTCATTTTTTGCTGGGAACCTTACAAATTATCAGTGGCTTCTGTTCTTTCAATAAAAGGTTCTGGTTCCTCAATGTAGTTATATGGCCGCCCACTCAGTGAGTTTCAGCTTCCAGGTTCCGCCGTGATCTAAAACTATTTATTTCAGATTTTACGATAAAGTTATACCTCTGAACTCTCTCTCTGTCTGTCTCTGTCTGTCTGTCTGTCTGTCTGTCTGTCTGTCTGTCTGTCTCTCTCTCTCTCTCTCCACACACACACACACACACACACACACACACACACACACACACACACACACACACACACACACACACACACATATACACACTGTCTGTCTGTCTGTCTTTCTCTCTCGAGTAGACTCTTGTTTGGACGAGGGCATGCATGCATGCTTATCTATTACCCTTGTAAATAACTTTCTCTTCTCTTCTCTCTCTCTCCCTCTCTTTCTCTCATCACTCCTCTTGCTCCCCCTCTCTCTCTGCGCATCTCTTCACAACCTGGGACAGCCTTTGTCACGGAATGTACGATGCATGGCTGAACGGAGTGATATTACCGTAATTACGTATTCAACGGCAACTAACAATGGACCTCACCTGAGTGGCGGACAACACCGCGCACTGGCGTCATGGAGCCAATCGTCAACAGAGCCAGCAAACACCTTCCTGCTGCTGACATGGTCATGCTTTACACTGCCTCTGGAGCGACTGGACGAGCTTCTGTAACAAACAGAGCAAGCAGTATGGTTGTACATTCGTGTTCCTTCAAATTATTTGTTTAAAATATATGGAAGGTTAGCGTTCATCACTACTAGCGATCATCGTCTGAAGGTTTCACCGGAGAAAAAAAAAGTGTCAACATTTCTAAGCACTATAATTATCATCATCGATCACCATCTGAATCCTATAGTTATAGTTACCCAATAATTTGTATGTGTATTACTTTGTATCAGTTTTGTACATGATCCTGTAAAGCACGGTGTGCTCACCCTCACTCATTCCTAACATAATGTGTGTCCATGGCAGACTCACAGGCTTAATTCCAACTGTACACACCCAAGGCGCTTGATCACCGTATTCGAAAACAGCATGGTATATACATGGACCTACATAATATCTGTAGATGCATGGGTGCAGGTGCTTTGTTTACATCACAAAGGTACCCAGAGTGGAAAGCCCACGGGTCTGTGAAGGAGGCGTGTTTGTACACAGATGCTGATTGGCTAAACCTAAAAGCTCATCTGTCAGAGGGTGCAGCGGCGAGAGGTCAATTAAAAGTGTCCCAGCAGAGCACTTAGCGGAACTAAGGCAGGCTGCATACGTCAAAGTCCATGATCTGTATGTTGTTTCAAAAGCTATCAAATGCATCTCAAACGTAGCTATGAGCAAGTAGTCCGCGTTAATTTGCATTAACTTGATCTCATATAACAAGGTTAACTGTCGAGCACGTGCATCACCGACACAATAAAATGAATATAGTAACCATTTTTTTTTCAAATCCAATGTGAATACGATGCAGTCTAAGGGGACGAGTGTGGAAAATGAGAATTTAATTCCAAAGCAGCAACGGGCAATACTGCTGCTATTTCAGCACTGAAAAACAAATCTAAAACAAGCGTGAACGCCAACATTCTGAAATAAGATCAAAATATGTAACAGGATTTATAAACGCTTATCGTAATCAGACAATACAAAATATGTGCAAATGTTCAGGGTATACACATATTTTGTATTGTCTGATTAAAAGAGGCGTTCGTTTAAACCTGAACATATGCAAATGTTCAAGGTAAACTCGCCCTGATTTAACCGTACTGTTTGTCTGGGCGTAAAATGCCAAGTTACTTTCTTACTTACTTCAGAGAAAACCTCTCCTCTTCTTTAAGCAACGAACAGACACATATACACTGACAAAAGATGACATCTCTCTCGTTTTTGTCGTTGTTGTTTGTTGTTGTTGCTGTGTTGTTGTTGTTGTTGTTGTTGTTTTTGGGGCAAGGACAGACTGTAAGACGCTTCTGCCTAAAATCTTTATCCTTGGGTATCATTGAAGCTCTGTCTGTCTGTCTGTCTGTCTGTTCTCTCTATCTGTCTGTCTCTGTCTCTGTCTCTGTCTCTGTCTCTCTCTGTCTCTCTCTCTCTCTCTCTCTCTCTCTCTCTCTCTCTCTCGTGTTTTTGTTGCCGATGTTATTTTTAGCAAGACAGATTGTAAGTTAGCATCTGTCTAAAATCTTTATTCTTGAGTATTACAGAAGATTCTTTATCCCTTCCTCCTCCTCCTCTCTCTCTCTCTCTCTCTCTCTCTCTCTCTCTCTCTCTCTCTCTCTCTCTCTCTCTCTCTCTCTATAACACACACACACACACACACACACACACACACACACACACACACACACACACACAACTACTACTACTACTACTGATACTACAACTATGCACACACAAACCGTTGACCTAGGCCTATTTCCATCCCTCAATATGCGGGCTGTCAACACACTGCCCGATCACAAGATGTCACAATGATAAAGCATCACACAGAAGGAATGAAACGACAACAGAAAACCTCCTTAACCCTGTCCCTGCCAAGGAATGTCTCATGCTGCTGCTGGTGCAACTCCTGCAAACAGCAAGCTTGCAGAGAGAATCAGCCTACCAGAAGTAAGTAAGTAAGTAAGTAAGTAAGTAAGTAAGTAAGTAAGTAAGTAAGTAAGTAAGTAAGTAAGTAAGTAAGTAAGTAAGTAAGTAAGTAAGTAAGTAAGTAAGTAAGTAAGTAAGTAAGTAAGTAAGTAAGTAAGTAAGTAAACATGGTGCTTAACGTCCACAGAAACCATAAGGCTTATTAGGGACGGGGAGAAGGGGGGATGGGGGTATGGAGGTGGGGGAGAGGTAGATTGTATACCTATCGCTACACTGTCACCACCAGAATGACTTCTGCATTAAGATGGGCAGCGATGAGAACCATTTTAATGTTTCAGTAGGAAGTGATGGACAAAGTCACAAGACAGCGTCCACAAACCACAACCTTTTTGAAGAGAAAGGAGAGCCGAAGCGGTATCAAACTGAGGTCCTTCCGCTTATCAGCCTAACGCCTTACAGCTAGGCCAAACCGGCTCACGCCTACCAGAAGCATTAATTCTCTTCTTCTTTTCAACTCAGTACGCGTGAGAATTCAGAACTGGTCGGACAGGACGTCCCATGAAGTCTCACAGGCAGAGCTAGAGAGGTAACACTTCGTCAAGGACGTCATGGGATATATCATGGGATGTCATGAGGGCATGGAAAAGATTAACACACGTCGCTGCAGGTTATCAGTATAACGATCACGTTCCAATTCAAATTAGACAATGAGAAAAAAAGTAGGGAGTGAGAATGCAAGAGAAAGGAGGATCATCCCGCTTCACGTGTTGTGTTATGAAACTGCACCTGTTAAGCTACATTTTCATAGCTGGCTTTTCAAGATGCACCCCTCAAGGTCTTTCTTAGTGTATTTATAACGGTCAACCCCAGATCTGTGGTGACAGTCACGGATTTGTGTGTGTGTGTGTGTGTGTGTGTGTGTGTGTGTGTGTGTGTGTGTGTGTGTGTGTGTGTGTGTGTGTGTGTGTGTGTGTACGTGCGTGCGTGTGTGTACGTGCGTGTGCGTGTGTTCGCGCGCTAGCGAGATAAATATGACAGCTAGTACTACGAATTGAGAAGTACGCGTAGAACGTGGTCTCGAAAATCACTTTGAAAGCTGGGAGACAGCTAGAGGACACCAGACCGCACGCAGCAAGGCAGTGTGGTTCGTCTTCTCCAATTCCTGAACGCCCCCCCCCCCCCCCCCCAATCTGTATACATACATAGGTCCATGGCTTTAGTAGGTGAGGTCCCATTAACCTGAGTCCCAAACTACCGAAGAGTTGACCTTCTTCAGTGAAGCGTGGTTGTGGTTTTCCCATCAAAATATTGACGACGACAAAGGGCTTTACAACTGCTATCAAGTCAGTCAACATACGTGGTGGGACACGCTTTTCGATAGCTGTGTCAAGAGTTCTTTACTGGTTTGCTGTTAACCCTTTCACTGGTCTTATGACGTTATCTGATGTCCTAGGCAAAGGGTTTTCCCCCTGCTTAACGTGTTACCTTTGATGTTTTTCTCACTTAACGTTGAACATGTTGGGGAATGTTGTAAAACGCAGTGAGTTTGTGTAGACAAGAGAATAGCGCTATAGCAAAAGTTATATATTATTATTTGTTTATAGGATGCTGGACTCCTTTTCCAGTGTTAATCCTTAAGTGAACAAAGTTCTCTAACGCGGACATTTGTTGTCCGCTTAACCTGTTCTTGGAAGGAAACTGCGCCGAAAAACATCCAGTATCTCAGTTTTTTTTCCTTCCTTTTTCTCTCTCTCAGATTTGCACTTCGCGCTGCTCTGTTCATGGTCACTGTTATCTGTTTAAGTCATCTGTAAATTACGATTTATATAGTCAATATTTATACTCGCGCGTGGTGGTGGGGCGGTGGAGGGGGAGCTGTGTGTATGTGTATGCACTTAGAATAGCCTCTGCCACAAGATTTTGTCCTGTATAAATTATTATTATTATTATTTACTAGCGCTACAACCAGATATCAACTGTCGTCACACATCACATTATGAAGAAGAAGAAAGAAGCAAACCAGATGTTCAGGAGACAAAGCGACTGACTGTTGGTGAGAGTAAAAAAACTGAACAAAGTGAGAAAACAAAAAGTAAACCGAACGACTGGAAAGAGTTATCATCTTTAAGGTTACACCTCCGGATACCACACACACACACACACACACACACACACGTTTTTTTTAATTTTTATGTGTGTGTGTGTGTGTGTGTGTGTGTGTGTGTGTGTGTGTGTGTGTGTGTGTGTGTGTGTGTGTGTGTGTGTGTGTGTGTTTTCTCTTTTTTTCTTTTGGAATTCACTCCTCCTTGTCTCTCTTAGCTTACCAGCAAACGTTTAAATCACGTTGCATTGTCATACGTAGCCTACATTATGCGCTGACTGGTTAGATTAAACTTGGTGATTGTAACCCGTCCGCAGCGCTCTGCCTTATTGTGTTTCCCATTCTTCATGCATTCACCCACCAATAATGCTTGCCACTGTTCATTTTAAAGCCCCCCACAGCCACCCCATTTCCCCTTGTCTCATCTCATGTCTGATGTCTAAACTTCATTAATTCCATGTGTGTAGCGGTGTGTCGTAGCTTAGAAAATGTGTGCATCAATAATTAAATCTAGAACAATCTCTTGTTTGGGCGAGGAATGGATGTAAACTATTTATTTTAAAAAAAAAATTAAAGGGGGGGAGGGGTAAAATTTGTTACATGTATGCCTATCTATAACCCTCGTACAATTTTTTTATATGTAGAATTTTATCTTTATCTTAGTGCTCCCTCTGCTTCCACTATTGGTTGCATGTAACTGTCGTTCTCCTGTTCTTGTCTTTTCTGCCGCTGGTGACTGTTGCTCTCCTGTCATTGCCGCTGCATGAACTGGTCGCTCTGTTGTTGTTGTAAGGGGCCACCTGTGGCCGTTCTTTGGTCAGCTCTGGGAGCAATGAAACTCCAAGCACTGGCTTAATTACCACATCCTTTGGAGGAAGGTGCTGGAAAGCGATGCCCTAAACGTGCTCTGCAAACCACGCCGGCGTACAGCTTCATGCCTAAATACTTCAGTCTTTCAGAGGGTATTTCCACTGCGTGGACTTCGCTGTCTTGGGTGTGGGAGGGAAAGGGAGGGTCAGTGATGACGGGAGCGTGGTCATTACCCTAGGCTGAATCCACAATGTGGGCGAGGACAGCGGGGCAAGGGTTTTCCCGGGGGCTCGTTACAGAATCGTGGATGCTGAATGGGAACAGCAGGCGCACAGTAAAATGTGTGCTTGGCCGTCTTGTTAACGTAGTAGCCGAGCTAGCTTTATATCCTTCTCCGGGGTGAACCAGTCGTGTCCCTGTTCCCAAGGTGAAAATTGTATCATGCCGCAGCTTGTGGAAGGTGTCACGTTCCTCTACAGCTCTTTCAGTCGTTGTATTTGTATTAGCAGTATGCGAGCGAGCGAGCGAGCGAGAAAACGAGAGAGAGAGAGAGAGAGAGAGAGAGAGAGAGAGAGAGAGAGAGAGAGAGAGAGAGAGAGAGAGAGAGAGAGAGAGAGAGAGAGAGAGAGAGAGAATCAATGAATAAACTTTTATTTTACGAGGGTAGTGGAGTAGACACAGGATCCTTTTACATCCAGCCTTCGCGCATGAGGGACTAATTCTACTGATACTAGTTACTAATACTACACATACATATTTATATGTATTTCAGATATATACGCCAAGACTGTACAGGATACCACTGAGAGAGAGAGAGAGAGAGAGAGAGAGAGAGAGAGAGAGAGAGAGAGAGAGAGAGAGAGAGAGAGAGAGAGAGAGAGAGAGAGAGAGAGAGAGAGAGAGACACGCACACACACACAGAGGTGGAGTGGTGGGTTTGAGCCAACGTTCGAGACATTAGGCAATGGGAATTTAAGGCAGCAACAATTAACTGAGAAAACACTCGTTCGCCTACAGGTGGGAAAACGCTGGACGACGCTCCATCGTGCAGGTCAGTGGTCAAAATGTGACTGGACGAGCTCCAAAGTCGGTCAACGCAGAAAAGAATGCCGCCATCAGCGGTGAGAACTGAGCTGGGAGCGGGGTGCAGTTGAGACAAAAATTGTCTCACAAAACGAGAAAGTCGGCTATTGTGGGTTCCAGGTTTAACAAGACTCAAGTAGGTGGCACATGGAGAATTTTCGTTATTGTATATTGCAGACACTCAGGTATACGCAAGTATTGTAGGCCTATTTCCTTCACTCCTGGTTTCTTCCGCGACCGTAGTGTGAGCTAAGACCATGGACACAGAAATTATAAGGTCCAGTCCTCTGAGAATGAGAACACAAAACTATTAAACGGATTCTCTTTGTCTAGTCAAGCATGAAGTATGTCAGAAATAGCCATGCGTGCTCTGTCTGCTGCCAGGAACTCTCTGTTCCTAATGTTTGCCTCCCCGGGTCGTTCCATTTCAGTTGTTGTTTGTTTTGCTTTGCTCTGTTTTCTTCCCAGCCCCCTCGTCAGATATAAACAGCAAAATGTGTCACGAACAATGATCCAGGACTTGATCTGATCACGTTTGTTGAGCCCTGATATAATGATGATAATGACTACTGTGTTTCTCTTGTCTAAGAATAAGATGAGAGTAAAGGAAAACAACAACTGTTCATACTGTACCGATACTGTTGATGTACGTTTTGAATGTCCACTTGTGCGGCGTTTTTTAATTTTATTGAAGGAATTATTCTGCGTGAATGTGGTATTAATGTAAAACTGCATCTTACAGACAAAATGTTTGGAGTGCAAAAATCAAAAATAATACAAAACATTAGGAAGGTTGACCACATACTGTTAATAGCTAAGATGTGTATAAGTATTTTTAAGAAAACGAACTCCAAGATTTGCTTGGCTATAACGTTTGAACAGCAGCTTCAAATCAGAAAAGTTCAAATTAATGCTAAAAATGCATTGATCTAGAAGCATTTTGTTACAATATACGTTACAACAAATCATAACACACACACACACACACACACACACAATCGTGTGCGCACACACAAAACCGACCCCGATGGGGGGGGGGGGGGGGGGGGGGGGAGAGACTATTGTGTTTCTAATTTTTAGCAACCCTACTTATTCAACTTCTTTTCTGGCCAGTCCTTGTCCCGCCTAAAATGTTGCATGCCATGCACTGTGAATGATATATACCATTACTTGTGACTGATGAGGAGGTTTCTAATACTAGACCTTTCCTAATATTTCTAAGATTTTTACTAGTGGCTGGATTTTGACTGGTGAGAAAACTTAACTTGATTTTATGTTACTGGTGCGGTCAGTTAATTACTCACCACAAGACACCAAAGACTGAAAGGCTGGAGATGACAAGCTTCGCTAGTCACTCACCCTATGTTGGTCTCACCCTCACCCTCTGCCCGGCTTCGCAGATCCCAATAAAATAATCCCAATAAGATACAATTCTTTATTTACGAGATAAGCATGTATGCATTTTTCATCCATCCCTCGCCAAAACAAGGGACCACTCAAGATTTAATCATACATGTACACATTTTCTAATCTACGACACACAAGTTACCAGTACACATATGGAATAAAAGAGGGAGGAATTCAAGCATACCTGCTTTCTCTGTCGTGTAGGGAAACCGATCTCTATACTCCCTTTCGACAGCAGCCTGTTACAACTGTGTAAGCCAGTTTTTTTCAACAGTCCAGTCCAACACTGTACTACCACTGTAACCACCGTCATCTGTTGCGACACTTGTCCCGGTATGTGTTTACGAGTCCGTGTGTACAGTCTCGGACACAACCGAGAAACACGGCTGTTTGAGTGACTGAACTGAGATCTTGTCCGGGTACTCCAGCCAGCATATTCACGCTTCAGTGGTTTCAACATCCATCAACAGAGCGTTTTCGGTTATCGGTGGCTTTCTGTCGTGGGTCATTGAATCGGTTTTGAAAGCTTTTCTGCGGCTTTTCTATTGGCCATGCCCATGCATAGCGATTTTAAATGCAGTTCTTGGACAAATACAGCCAATGTTGTAAACGAGATAGTGTACCATGTATATATAGGAAATGTCTTCAACAAGGCTAACTGAGTGACTAACAAAGCAAAAGTCCGGCTCAACGGCAACAGAATCACTTAACTCCATCAGCGATAAACCGAACCCCCTGCAGCCTTGAACGCTTGAGTGACTCGCATAACAACTCGTCCAGCCGAGAAACTGCTCTCTGCAACAAAGAGCTCTGCACCGGTGGGTGGGTTAAAGTTTAAAGCTGACAACACCCTCTGTTGTACGCGGGGTTGCTTTACGTGTCGTATTGACACGGTCCCCGGCCAGGAACCTTGCCAGCTAGTATAGAGTCAGGGCCATTTCAGTTTATGCTCCATTTCCCACGGTTCTGGGTCGGGGTAATACTCAAGTGGGATCAGTACCCTGCTCAGGTGGATGTTATTTTGGACTTGTTGCTTTGAGGAGCGGATGTTGTTGTTTCTGTGATCTGATCATTTCTGCAACCTGTGATTGGTATCGCATCATTTCTGCCAAATACAGTAATCAGTTGTATGCGTAAAACTGATGGTCTCCGACATTTTGGCGAACGAACGACACTTCGTCGATGCGAAAGTTCGACAGCACTCTCTCGCGCGTACGACGAAATGTCGGTCGTTGAAGACGTTTGTAACAACTGATAAAGAGATTCTTCACTTGCCATGTAGTTTGACTGAAACTGATGCAGGAGTCTTCTGTCCTTAACTCCAAAAACTGCAAAAACAAATCAAGCAACAATAACAACAAAAAACCAAAACACGACCTATGGAATGGGTCATTGCTGTTGCTGCCATAAGGCCGAAAAAAACACAACGCGAGAAACACACACACACACACACACACACACACACACACACACACACACACACACACACACACGCACACGCACGCACACACACACACACACACACACACACACACCACGCACGCACGCACGCACACACACACACACACACACACACACACACACACACACACACACACACACAAGTTCGCACTCGCATTGACACACACATGCGCATGCACGCCACACACAATTCAAACACACACGCACATGCACGCACACACAATTCACACACACACACACGCACACGCACGCACGCACACACACACACACACACACACACACACACACACAAGCTCGCACTCGCATTGACACACACATGCGCATGCACGCACACACAATTCACACACACATACGCGCATGCACGCACACACAATTCACACACACACACACACGCTGACATCTATGCAAACACATTCACGCGCGCTCAATTATGTTTGTGTGTATCCGATGTCTGTTTTTTTTTTGTGTAGGCTTTTCTTTGTTTTGGGCAGTTAGTTGTTGTTTTTAAATAACTTTTTATGTTTTTATTTTATTTCGAAGTGACCTCTCTTTCTCTCTTTCTTGGTCCTTTAATAGCCTAGTTTTCCTGTTTAACATTTGTTACGCCGTATAGCCACATCCTCCTCGTTTTCTTGTCGCCATAATTACATTATCATCATAACAAGGAAATAACCTTAACACTCCAGGCTTGAGCAATGAGACAGTATCGCAGGGGCAGGCTGCAGTATATAATTAGATATATATATATATATCCGTATTACGCTCGGATCTCCGTCGTCCTTGCGGAATTAAACTCCTTCTCACATGCACGCTCACCGCCTCTGGACTATCTCTGTGTGTTGTGGTGATGGTAGTGGTGGTGGTGGTGGTGGTGGTGGTGGGGGGGGGGGGGTTGTGCTGGGTGTGTGTTTGTGATGCGTGTGTGTGTGGAAGAGAGGTGGGGGGGGGGGGATGTTTGCTTCTGCGTTACACATGATAGAACAAGAAAGAAAGAAAGAAAGAAAGAAAGAAAAGACAAAAGTGGAAAGCGGCGCCTTCGGAGGGAAAAAAAAAAGGATTAAAAAAATCTTTAAAAATATTATAAATGCTTTCTCCCCGCACCACCACACCCCTCCCCCCCCCCTTGCACCCCCCCCCTCACCCCCCCCCCTTTTTTTTTCCCGTGGCTTTTGGCGAAAGTTCAAAAAGAGGTGTACGTCGTAATATATCATTATCTATAGCCAATACTGACACTAAGCAATAACACGAACAGCTAAATGAAGAAATGACTCATTTGAAATGGCCACTGACTTTATAATCACAGGGAGGGCACCAGGCGTCACGTTGACAGTGTAACCAAGCGAGACAATGGAACTTGTGGAAAATTGCCACCTGCGGTACCTAACAATTACTGTACATGCCGACACAGCTGACTTGGTTAAAAGTGTTATACAATGACACCAGCCTACTCCACTCTCGTCAGCAGTCATTTATTTGCCTGTATCCACTGCATGTAGAGCGAACTTTTTCTGTCTGTCTGTCTGTGTCTGTCTGTCTGTCTGTCTCTCCCCTTTTCTTGTTTAGAGCGAAGTGCAGAAAACAACAAACCAAAAAACTAACAAAACAAAACAAACGAACAACTCCCCCCCCCCCCCCCAACAAACACATGCACACACACTCAATTCACACGCACGCACGCCCCCCCCCCCCCCCACACACACACAAACACAGGCACGCACACTCATTTCACACACACACACGCGCGCGCACGCACGCACGCCCCCCCCCCCCCCCACACACACACACACATACGCACGCGCGGGCGTATCTCAGAGCAATGGGATTGAAGGACATCAGTCTTTTGAAAGAGAATGGCTTTCAGGGAAGATCTGAAATAGCTGACTGACTAACAGAGGTTGCTTGACGGACAGAATCAGGACATGGTTCCAGGTAGTTGGGAACCTGGTAAGAGAAAGATCACTGAGCAGTAGAGTTAGTGCCGAAGGCTAGTGTTCTGAAGTCTGCAGAAGAGCCGAGCTGCCAGGAAAGAGTGTAAAAGTGAAGAGGGTCTGAAATGTATCGATGGAAGCTCGATAAGAGATGATAAAACATAGACACACGCTACACTGGCACCGTATCTCGAGGAAGCGTAGCCTCACGAGCTCCGTCAGCTTGCACCCATGAAACCGGATTTAAGCATGAATCCGTGTTTTGGACAAGGATATTGTTTGTTTGTTTTTTAACATACGGATCGAGTCATGGCCTTTACCGCCCACAATGAAGAGAATACTACAGAACGGAAAAGAAGGCTTGAAATCTAAAGCAAAAAAACAACGCATTTGTCTGGTGGCGTGACTGACAAAGAAAGGTGCCGAACATAGAAAGATGACTCAGCTACAAGTTTTGTGACCGTTCTGTAAGACGTTCAAATATCAAGTACAGTTAATCATTGCATATTGGTACTATATTTAACTATTACGGCTTTGCTCCCAAGTAAGCTGTGGATGGCCTAGGCCCAGTAAAAGCATACATCCTTGTCCGTTGTGTGGCTCCGTCGTATGTGCCATTGAAGTAGGCTACGCTTGATGACGACTGAAATGCCTACACGCCCAAGGAAGGGAGGTGGGAGGTGGATCTTGTCTTTTGAATTCTAACTTTACACTCCGCGTCTCAGGGACACACGGGGTAACACAGCTCATGAACTGTGTGAACAGGGAGGTGGGCCTGGCCGCTCGTTTAAGCATGAATCAGTTCCATTCTTCCCCCGTCCCGTGAGCCGGTTTGGCCTAGCGGTAAAGCGTTAGGCTGATAAGCGGAAGGACCTCAGTTTGATACCGCTTCGGCTCTCCTTTCTCTTCAAAAAGGTTGTGGTTTGTGGACACTGTCTTGCGACATTGTCCATCACTTTCTACTGAAACATTAAACTGGCTCTCATCGCTGCCCATCTTAATGCAGGAATCATTCTGGTGGTGATAGTGTATAACGATAGGTATATAATCTCCCTCTTCCCCCACCTCCGTACCCCCTTCCCCCCTTCTCCCCGTCCCTAATAAGCCTTATGGTTTCTGTGGACGTAAAACGCCCTGAAAAAGAAAACGTGGGGTAACCGGCCTGAGCGGAGAGCAGTGTGGGGCAACGGTGAACAGAGGCGGACTCTACGCTTACATAGTGTTACTGTTTTGAAATAGTAAGTAAACATGGTGCTTATAACGTCCCCAGAAACAATCAGGCTTATTAGGGACGGGGAGAAAGGGGGAAAGAGGGTATGGATGTAGGGGAAGAGGGAGATTATATACCTATTGCTACACTGTCACCACCA
>OY757548.1:5599012-5654012 GCA_963584105.1 Alviniconcha strummeri
CAACATCCATCAACAGAGCGTTTTCGGTTATCGGTGGCTTTCTGTCGTGGGTCATTGAATCGGTTTTGAAAGCTTTTCTGCGGCTTTTCTATTGGCCATGCCCATGCATAGCGATTTTTAAATGCAGTTTCTTGGACAAATACAGCCAATGTTGTAAACGAGATAATGTACCATGTATATATAGGAAATGTCTTCAACAAGGCTAACTGAGTGACTAACAAAGCAAAAGTCCGGCTCAACGGCAACAGAATCACTTAACTCCATCAGCGATAAACCGAACCCCCCTGCAGCCTTGAACGCTTGAGTGACTCGCATAACAACTCGTCCAGCCGAGAAACTGCTCTCTGCAACAAAGAGCTCTGCACCGGTGGGTGGGTTAAAGTTTAAAGCTGACAACACCCTCTGTTGTACGCGGGGTTGCTTTACGTGTCGTATTGACACGGTCCCCGGCCAGGAACCTTGCCAGCTAGTATAGAGTCAGGGCCATTTCAGTTTATGCTCCATTTCCCACGGTTCTGGGTCGGGGTAATACTCAAGTGGGATCAGTACCTGCTCAGGTGGATGTTATTTTGGACTTGTTGCTTTGAGGAGCGGATGTTGTTGTTTTCTGTGATCTGATCATTTCTGCAACCTGTGATTGGTATCGCATCATTTCTGCCAAATACAATAATCAGTTGTATGCGTAAAACTGATGGTCCCCGACATTTTGGCGAACGAACGACACTTCGTCGATGCGAAAGTTCGACAGCACTCTCTCGCGCGTACGACGAAATGTCGGTCGTTGAAGACGTTTGTAACAACTGATAAAGAGGTTCTTCACTTGCCATGTAGTTTGACTGAAACTGATGCAGGAGTCTTCTGTCCTTAACTCCAAAAACTGCAAAAACAAATCAAGCAACAATAACAACAAAAACCAAAACACGACCTATGGAATGGGTCATTGCTGTTGCTGCCATAAGGCCGAAAAAACACAACGCGAGAAACACACACACACACACACACACGCACGCACACACACACACACACACACACACACACACACACGCACACGCACGCACACACACACACACAGACACACACGCACGCACACACACACACACACACACACACACACACACACACACACACACACACACACACACACACAAGCTCGCACTCGCATTGACACACACATGCGCATGCACGCACACACAATTCAAACACACACACGCACATGCACGCACACACAATTCACACACACACGCACACGCACGCACGCACGCACACACACACACACACACACAAGCTCGCACTCGCATTGACACACACATGCGCATGCACGCACACACAATTCAAACACGCACATGCACGCACACACAATTCACACACACGCACACGCACGCACGCACGCACACACACACACGCACACACACACACACAAGCTCGCACTCGCACTGACACACACATGCGCATGCACGCACACAACAATTCACACACACACACGCGCATGCACGCACACACAATTCACACACACTCACACACACACACGCTGACATCTATGCAAACACATTCACGCGCGCTCAATTATGTTTGTGTGTATCCGATGTCTGGTTTTGTGTGTGTAGGCTTTTCTTTGTTTTGGGCAGTTAGTTGTTGTTTTTAAATAACTTTTTATGTTTTTATTTTATTTCGAAGTGACCTATCTTTCTCTCTTTCTTGGTCCTTTAATAGCCTAGTTTTCCTGTTTAACATTTGTTACGCCGCCTATAGCCACATCCTCCTCGGTTTCTTGTCGCCATAATTACATTATCATCATAACAAGGAAATAACCTTAACACTCCAGGCTTGAGCAATGAGACAGTATCGCAGGGGCAGGCTGCAGTATATAATTAGATATATATATATCCGTAGTACGCTCGGATCTCCGTCGTCCTTGCGGAATTAAACTCCTTCTCACATGCACGCTCACCGCCTCTGGGACTATCTCTGTGTGTTGTGGTGATGGTGGTGGTGGTAGGTGTGGTGGGGGGGGGGGGGGTTGTGCTGGGTGTGTGTTTGTGATGCGTGTGTGTGTGGAAGAGAGGTGGGGGGGGGGGGATGTTTGCTTCTGCGTTACACATGATAGAACAAGAAAGAAAGAAAGAAAGAAAAAGACAAAAGTGGGAAGCGGCGCCTTCGGAGGGGAAAAAAAAAAGGATTAAAAAAATCTTAAAAAATATTATAAATGCTTTCCCAGCACCACCACCCCCTCCCCCCTTGCACCCCCCTCACCCCCCCCCCCCCCCTTTTTTTTCCGTGGCTTTTGGCGAAAGTTCAAAAAGAGGTGTACGTCGTAATATATCATTATCTATAGCCAATACTGACACTAAGCAATAACACGAACAGCTAAATGAAGAAATGACTCATTTGAAATGACTGCGCTGAGAAACAGGCCACTGACTTTATAATCACAGGAGGGCACCAGCGCCACGTTGACAGTGTAACCAAGCGAGGACAACGGAACTTGTGGAAAATTGCCACCTGCGGTACCTAACAATTACTGTACATGCCGACACAGCTGACTTGGTTAAAAGTGTTATACAATGACACCAGCCTACTCCACTCTCGTCAGCAGTCATTTATTTGCCTGTATCCACTGCATGTAGAGCGAACTTTTTCTGTCTGTCTGTCTGTGTCTGTCTCTCCCCTTTTCTTGTTTAGATCGAAGTGCAGGAAAACAACAAACCAAAAAACTAACAAAACAAAACAAACGAAAACTCCCCCCCCCCTCAACAAACACATGCACAACACACTCAATTCACACGCACGCACGCCCCCCCCCCACCCCCCACAAATGAACAAATCCCCCCCCCCCCCACACACACACACACAAACACATGCACGCACACTCAATTCACACACACACACGCGCGCGCACGCACGCACGCCCCCCCCCCCCCCACACACACACACATACGCACGCGCGGGCGTATCTCAGAGCAATGGATTGAAGGACATCAGTCTTTTGAAAAGAGAATGGCTTTCAGGGAAGATCTGAAATAGCTGACTGACTAACAGAGGTTGCTTGACGGACAGAATCAGGGACATGGTTCCAGGTAGTTGGGAACCTGGTAAGAGAAAGATCACTGAGCAGTAGAGTTAGTGCCGAAGGCTAGTGTTCTGAAGTCTGCAGAAGAGCCGAGCTGCCAGGAAAGAGTGTAAAAGTGAAGAGGGTCTGAAATGTATCGATGGAAGCTCGATAAGAGATGATAAAACATAGACACACGCTACACTGGCACCGTATCTCGAGGAAGCGTAGCCTCACGAGCTCCCGTCAGCTTGCACCCATGAAACCGGATTTAAGCATGAATCCGTGTTTTGGACAAGATATTGTTTGTTTTTTAACATACGGATCGAGTCATGGCCTTTACCGCCCACAATGAAGAGAATACTACAGAACGGAAAAGAAGGCTTGAAATCTAAAGCAAAAAACAACGCATTTGTCTGGTGGCGTGACTGACAAAGAAAGGTGCCGAACATAGAAAGATGACTCAGCTACAAGTTTTGTGACCGTTCTGTAAGACGTTCAAATATCAAGTACAGTTAATCATTGCATATTGGTACTATATTTAACTATTACGGCTTTGCTCCCAAGTAAGCTGTGGATGGCCTAGGCCCAGTAAAAGCATACATCCTTGTCCGTTGTGTGGCTCCGTCGTATGTGCCATTGAAGTAGGCTACGCTTGATGACGACTGAAATGCCTACACGCCCAAGGAAGGGAGGTGGGAGGTGGATCTTGTCTTTTGAATTCTAACTTTACACTCCGCGTCTCAGGGACACACGGGGTAACACAGCTCATGAACTGTGTGAACAGGGAGGTGGGCCTGGCCGCTCGTTTAAGCATGAATCAGTTCCATTCTTCCCCCGTCCCGTGAGCCGGTTTGGCCTAGCGGTAAAGCGTTAGGCTGATAAGCGGAAGGACCTCAGTTTGATACCGCTTCGGCTCTCCTTTCTCTTCAAAAAGGTTGTGGTTTGTGGACACTGTCTTGCGACATTGTCCATCACTTTCTACTGAAACATTAAACTGGCTCTCATCGCTGCCCATCTTAATGCAGGAATCATTCTGGTGGTGATAGTGTATAACGATAGGTATATAATCTCCCTCTTCCCCCACCTCCGTACCCCCTTCCCCCCTTCTCCCCGTCCCTAATAAGCCTTATGGTTTCTGTGGACGTAAAACGCCCTGAAAAAGAAAACGTGGGGTAACCGGCCTGAGCGGAGAGCAGTGTGGGGCAACGGTGAACAGAGGCGGACTCTACGCTTACATAGTGTTACTGTTTTGAAATAGTAAGTAAACATGGTGCTTATAACGTCCCCAGAAACAATCAGGCTTATTAGGGACGGGGAGAAAGGGGGAAAGAGGGTATGGATGTAGGGGAAGAGGGAGATTATATACCTATTGCTACACTGTCACCACCAGAATGACTCCTGCATTAAGATGGGCGGCGATGAGAGCCATTTAATGTTTCGTTATCACAAGACAGTGTCCGCAAATCACAACCTTTTTTGAAGAGAAAGGAGAGCCGAAGCGCAATCGAGCCGAGGCCCTTCTGCTTACCAGCCTAACGCCTTACCTCTAGGCCAAACCGGCTCACAAATATTTTCACAGGGGCAAACTGCAATATATGTATTTTTTACATCCATACTGCGCTCGGATCTCAGTCCTCACATACAGCGCTCACCGCCCTGCATGATGAAGTGATGCTTAATGTCCTCAGATGTCAGTTGACATATTAGGGACAAGTTGTGACCAATGCTGAAGCACGGTTCAATAATTCTTTACGTCCACGGAAACCAGAAGGCTCGTTAGGACGGACAGCTCAGGACGGCCACCTCGACTCTCACACAGCTCCTGAACTATGACCGCCCCTGCACATGCAGAGCTGCTTTTTATTCGAGTCAAGCTCGGACATAAACAGTTTTACTCTGAAAGCTGCAATCTATGCCAGCAGACAGGAAATTACCACACACAAAAGCCAAAACAACAACAACAGAGAGAGAGAGAGAGAGAGAGAGAGAGAGAGAGAGAGAGAGAGAGAGAGAGAGAGAGAGAGAGAGAGAGAGAGAGAGAGAGAGAGAGAGAGAGAGAGAGAGAGAGAGTAAATATAATATATATTTTTGTTTTTGTTTTTGTTTTTTATTGTTGTTTTTGTTGTTTGTTTGTTGTTGCAGTTTCCGAGTGTCTTTTGGCTTTGTATATATATAATATTTACTGCTACTTCTTTCTTCTTCTTCTTCTTCTCTCTCTCTCTCTCTCTCTCTCTGGAGGTAGAATTTGATGGGCTAAGTATAATTTATGTCGCAAGACGCGATCTCATGTTTCGTAACATGACCTCAAGGCAGCCAGACAGACAGTAACTTGGGTATAATTGTTCGATCAACACTTCGGACTGACCCAAGAGGCCGGCATAGCTGTCATCTGATGACGGGATTGTATGTGAAGAGTAGTGTGAATGCTCCGTTCATAATTATTAGGGGCCCAGTAGTGTAGGTTTGAAAAAGCCCTTCGTCTTGTAACAATGGACTCGCCCAAGGTGACCTGTTTTACCGCGACACAAGCTGCCTATAATTTCAGTGTGGGGCAACGGGGAAACTGCCATAAGCCACATGGAAACTGTCGTGTTAGGAGAAGAAGACAATATCAACTCTATGAAGTTCTGATTCGGGGGTGCATGTCCTTATACCGCTCAAGTGTCCTCAACAGCAGACTATGGCATTCGTAAATGAATATGCTTTTGCACTAGCAGTACTACAGTCACCCGGAGTTCCAATGTCCACGACCCATGTACGTCGTGTCACGCTGAGTGTTTCGCTGACACACACTGACAAAAAAGCTTTATTAAATGAACATCTGTGCCCCCCGCCCCAATATTTCACTTTTGATTTTACTCCGTGTGTGTGGGCAGGGTTCAGCTCGGGATTTCCTCCAGTAAAATAAAATTTAATGAGAGACTGGCTGAAGTTACGGCTTTACACTGAAGTATCATCAGAAACCGTGACTGTTTAGATATTTAAACACACACACACACACACACACACACACACACACACACACACACACACACACACACACACACACACACACACACACACACACACCATCACCACCACCAAGAACAACACCAACTTTTTTTTGTGCAGCAGTAACTGACATGACGAAGACAATGGCCCGACCGGAAGCTTTTCACTCAGTCATTTCATCTACTTGGACAGTTCATCCCAGCATCCGGCATTCAGTGACAAATCACGAGAAACACAGTGAATAATTAACGGTCTAGACTTATGAGCCTATACGTAGGCAAACCGCGACGCTGAGCAGCCTAAACTTGACAAGCCAGCATTGACCTGGAAATGTGTTGACGCACGTGTTGACGCGGTAACTGGTAGGGTTGACTGTTTCGGATGTGTGTGTGTCCTCCAGACTCTAAGATACAGTACTCTGTGTTTTATGTGTACTTATGTTCATGTATTATTATACTGTGTGTTAGTTTTACTTGTTTAAAAAAAATTAAAAAATTATGCAGTTGTAAGGCAAATTTCTATGTTATTCAGAACAATAAAGATTCTGTATTCTGAAACGGGTACATACGGTCTATTAACCAGTCACATCAGCTCCTTCTTGTCTCTACTCTTCTTTTGTTGTCTGACTCTCTTCTTACACCCGAAGACATTTTTTTTGTGTGCTAGTGTTTCATCGCATTGGCGAGTACATTTCCCTGGCAATTATCTGTTCTACAAAGCCCACCTAGTTTAAGATACATCCCAGCTTTGTTTCTAACAAACTAGAAAGCATAGCATCAAGGTTACTCGAGGATGAAGATATTACTTTTTAGTCTCAAGCGTTCGTGTGTCTGTCCCATGATGAACGCGTACGCACATGCGTGATTGCGCTGCGTGTGCATGCGTGAGAGAAAGAGACAGAGGAAATCTCCATCCTGTTTTTTAGAGAAGTGTTTGGGTGTGCAGATTTTAATGTCATCTGACAATGATTGGATAATAAAATGATCTGAACTGAATGGTATGCATCAGTGTATGTGTGTATGCATGTATGTTCCTGGTGAGTGTGTGTTTGCATATGCATGTGAGAGACCATATATATTCTGAAAAACTAAGAACCACCAGCGTAACTTTCTTTCATTTTTATTCACAAACAAAACTTTTTAATGGGAGGGGACTGAATAGGGCCCAGGACGAAGAAATTATACCATTCACATTAACAACAGCAACATTCTGCCCCCAAAACAGTTCAGCCAAACAACAGCAACTCATTCACAAACATTTTATTTACACATTAGCACAATCATTCCTTACACTTTTTAGTCACCCTGTTCATTTATACATACAATCATTTGTTCATTTATACATACAGTCATTCATTTACCAACAGTGACATACATCAGTGACCTGTCAAGAGCATACAGCAAATAATTCTAACACTGTGTATTTGATCATCCTTATTTACACATGAAAGGACAGGCAGGAAGAAGAAATACTTTGCTGAAAATGTGGAAAACATTATTACTATTAGCAGTGAAAGCCAGTCTTAACCATAAAATCTAATCAAAAGGAAAAGGCAACGTAGTTACCTGGAGGATTTGTGTGTGTGTGTGTGTGTGTGTGTGTGTGTGTGTGTGTGTGTGTGTGTGTGTGTGTGTGTGTGTGTGTGCATGCGTGCGTGTGTGTTTGAAAAATAAATGATTTCTATGCCATCTGCCAAATGTGATGTATGGTGTGAACCATACTCTGAAGTCTGACTGGTTGAAGTATCAAGGTGCTTGCTCCAACAGCCTGAAGCATGTGCATTAGATCAGATGCACAGAATCTGGCTTTTGCATGTCAGACTAAATGCAATGCTGGATACAGTACTGAACAATATAAACTTAGAAACAAAAACAAAAAACTTCTTTAAATACCCAACCTGCAACCCCATCCCCCGACACACCTACTTTCACAGGTACAGGTATGCACACACAGTCACAACAGTGGACACAGCCTCAACCTCATTTTCTTCTTCTTCATCAATCTTCAACTGAACAATGATGTCTGATTTCAAGAAGTCCAGCTGGTTCGAAACCAACAATGCAACAACTTCCTCTCCATCAAGTCCATGGCACTGGCAGCTCAGTTTTCCAAGAAAGAAACATAGTCTGTAAGCTTTGAAAGATGCTGCTCATTAGGTAGTGTGACTGTTGACACAGTTTCTGCAACAAATTAAGAGAACACTTTTTAAGATTTAAAAAACAACGTTCAATGCGCTTTACAAACAGTAACGTAGTTAATGGTGTGTGTGTGTGTGTGTGTGTGCATGTTGTGTATGTGTGCAGGCATTTTTTTTTTTTTAATGGCAGCATACAGCACCTAGACTCAGGGATGAAGGATTCCTCAAGGCATTTTGCTATCACTAGTATCAGTGCACCTATTAATGAGCTCATGCCTGGACATGACCAACCACATGCTCAGTATCGGAGCAAGATTAAAACAAAAGTGCAGAAGCTGTACAATTATCACTGTGATGGAGCTTATTTTCTGTCCACAACAACTGCATCAGCACCAATGGAGGCAGCAGCTTCTGTAACTTTATTAAATGCAACAACACTCACCAATTTTTTTAGGTGTGAGAAATTTTGATTGGGAGTCCAGGGTCCATCCTTCTGCCAGTGCAGCTGAAATCAGAGGGGAACCTGAGATGCAGTACAGCCCAAAAATAGTATTCTGAAGAGTGTTATTATATAATATGCCATATACGCCTTTTCCCCCCAGCTAAGTCTGCTGAGGTAAACTGAAGGAATAACAACCACAAAGCACCAGCGGATGAGAACAATCAAGCAGACAGGAAAACAATAGTATACATTAACAGCTTCAATATTTTAATGTTCCTTTTCGGCTTGGATTTTTATTTTTTATTTTTTTACCTCTCAGGACATCCAACTTCTCAGCTGAATGGTGAAGTAGGTGTTGGTCACATGAACAGCAGATGGTAGGGAATTAAAGGACTTACAAATATTTATTTTTTGTTTACAGTCAGACTTCCTTATACAACTGCCCTGCCTCCTAGAATGTCCATGTGCCATGTGCTGCTTTTACTCAGTCTGCCTCTGCCAGTAAGAAGCCCCACTTCACTGCATACCCCCCCCCCCCCCCCCCCCAATCTTGTTTTTTATATTTACAGATGAAGTTGTCATTCTTGGCAGCTATGGTTTGGGCAAAAGCTAGTTTGTTAAAATTAGCTTGCAATATGGCAAAGCAGACTGTGCAGGAAAAAACCTGACTTTCAACAAACCAAAACATTGAAGAATCAACACACAGGGGAACTAATTAGTGCTCGGAAAAAACTCACACCAAGACAACAACAAAGACCAGAGTCGTGCCTATGGTAACTCTTACTGGCCATGCATGTAAACACAAGGTACCTCTGGTGGAGTTTATGTACTTTGTATTTACATGCATACCAGGTGAGAGTTACTGTAGGCGACTCAGGTCTTTGTTGTGTTTGTGTGACAGCTTTTGAGTGCTAATTAACTCCCTTGTGTGTTGATTCTGCATGAGTGCTCTCAGCCTTGTTCTGTTTCAGACAGCATCCAAACACTGAAGTGCATATTTGACAACAGGCTGTTTTTTGTTATCCCCTTATCAGC
The DNA here is from genome assembly GCA_963584105.1 of Alviniconcha strummeri. Classification (NCBI taxonomy): domain Eukaryota; kingdom Metazoa; phylum Mollusca; class Gastropoda; family Provannidae; genus Alviniconcha; species Alviniconcha strummeri. The sequence goes on from OY757548.1 coordinate 5,608,667, forward strand.
TAATGGGGAATGGGGTACTGATATCAAATTAAAGGCCTTGCTGTGGCCTGTTTGGTCAGATGCCATTAATTTTACATTACAACCCTGACTGGTCCCACACTGGGCTCATCTCGGGCCAGCCATGTGCAGCTGCATTTTACACAGAGCTATTTATGTGATTATCTATGATCCAGACCAGATCTCAGCCAGATGTCTGAAGGCTTTATCACCCAAAACTCATCAACTGTCTGCCATACTCCACAACAGAAAACGTGGGTCAGAAGAGTGAGCAAACTGCGCTCAGCCCTATGCCAGAATACAGCAGAGTGAGCGCAGTTCGCATCAGTTCTGTGACATCAAAGTGTAAACACAAAATCCAGCACCCAGCCTGAGACTGGCATGGAAGTTCCTGCCAGTGTAAATAGCCCCAAATCTACAATCATTTCAGAATAAGATCCTAATCAATGACGCAACAGTCATGCAGGGAGACAAGCAGTGGCAAAAGCACACATTATAACTGGGTGATAATAAACTGCTCCTGCAAGAATGTCACTTGACAGCATGATCAAGCATTTGGTTCATTTTAATGATCAACATCTTTTATCCATGTATAGAGGCATTTTTGCATTACGTGACAAGGTTCAACTTTTGGAGTTCATTCTTTTGCCTTAAGCTGAACAACTACAGGAATGAAACTGAAAGAGACAGGAACAGGATGTCAAGGCACACTTGAAGTTTACCATGTTTTGCATCTGCCACAGGCATTCCCATGAACACTGCAAAATCATCCACGTTGATGGAGGAATACGCTAGTCGTACAAGGTTCAAGGCTTGCCTCCGTTTGCTCTCTGAAACAGAACACATTCAAATTCAAAAATCTGTTACGGAATGGAAAACAGTAACTAGCTTGAGGCCACTATGAGGGGGAGGAGGAATAGGGGCTCATACCAATTACTGCACATAAGTAGGAGGAGTAGGGCTCACAGTACAGCTAAAGACTTAGAGTGATGGAACAGGGGCTCATACTAATTACAGGGTTTGTACAGAAAAATCCATTCACCATTCACAAACTTTTGCAATATGGGGCAAAAAACCAACACAAAGGTATACAACTCTGCCACACATCTGGTAAAGGGGCACAACCCTTACTGTAGCCAAAGGCTGCTGCACTCTATCAATCAAAACTGATAGGAAGTGCATTCTCTGTGATTTTGCATGGCAATTTTTTTTTTTTTACTACTGTTTGGTCTTGGGAAGTGCAGTTTCTGACTGATAAGCTGATAGTTTTTCCCTGGCGAAGACCACAAAATTCACAAACTTTCACAGACCCCACTCAGTTTTCACAGACTTGCAAGGCTTTGAAAAGCTTATCCCATTTTTCCTAAACTTTCAAAGACCTTCAAAGACTGTGTGAACCCTGTAATTACTACATGTGAAGGAGAGGGGGAGGAGAGGAGTGGGGGGGGGGGGGGGGGGGGGGGCAAAGTACAACCAGAGGGATGGAATAGGGGTTCAGATAATTACTAAATGTGAGGGAGAGGGGGAGGAGGGGGGGGTTCACAGTACAACCAGTTGGGGCTCATACTAATCACTACGTGAGGGTGAGATGTGGGATAGGCGCTCTAATTTCTAAATGGAGGGACAGAGGGAGGAGGGTTCACAGTACACTAGAGAGGCATGGGATAGGGTTCATACTGTGTGTGTGTTGGGTGGGGGGTGGTGGGGTGAAGTAGGGTTCATAGTAGAACTAGAGATGGCTGAAGTAGGTTTACAGTAGAACTAGAGATGGATGAAGTAGGGTTTACAGTAGAACTAGAGATGTTTGGATGGGGTGGGGGTGGGAGGGTGAAGTAGGGTTCATAGTAGAACCAGAGATGGATGAAGCAGGGCTTATAGTAGAACTAGAGATGGATGGGATAGGGGTTCAGGCTAGTTTCTAAATGTGAGGGAGAGGGGGAATGGTTGACACTATAATATGAGAGGGATGAGACATAGAGGGTCATACTAATTACTATGTGTTTGTGTGTGGGGTGGCTGGGGGGGCGAGGAGAAGTAAGGTTCAGTAGAACTAGAGATGGATGAAGTAGGGTTTACAGCAGAACTAGAGATGGATGGGATAGGGACTCATACAACGTGTGTGTGTGGGTGGGGTGAGGGAGAAGCAGGGTTTACAGGGGCTCATGCTACATTTGGGGTGTGGTGGGGGAGAAGTAGGATTCATAGTGCAAACTAGGAATGGATGGGATAGGGGCTCATACTACATTTGTGGTGGTTGGGTGGGGTGGGGAGAAGTAGGGTTTACAATGGCTCATACTACATTTGGGGTGCGGGTGGGGAAGAAGTAGGATTCACATTACTAGAAATGGATGGGATAGGGGCTCATACTACATTTGGGTGGTGGTGGTGGGGGGGGGGGGGTGGGGGGGGGGGGGGGGGGGGGATTCACAATACAACTAAAAATGGATGGGATAGGGGTTCATACTACATGGGGGTGTGTGTGGGGGGGGGGAGTAGGATTCACAGTACAACTAGAAATGGATGGGATAGGGGCTCATGGCCATGCTACATGTCAGGGAGAGTGGGAAGAGGGGAGTGGTTCACAGTACATGAGGGAAGAGGGTGAGGATTCACAGTACAGGTTAAAATGCTCTGAAAACTACTTGCCACTTAGAGCGGTCATGATGGGCCTGACTGATTCACTCCAGTCTTTCCTCAAAGCCTCATACATGCTGCGGTAGTCGCGGTGCCACATGTGCTGGCCCACCACCCAGATCAAACTCAGCTCTGCATTGGCCTGCAAACACATTCAAGCAGTCACTGAATTAGTCTTGAAACAGTCTAGTCCCCTCCTACCAAGTAGCACTAACAGTAAACACTAAAACAGAAATTTAAGAGGAAATGGTCAGTCCACTCTTCTTCTCCAAGTGCTCCTGTATGAAGTGTAAAACCTTGGCAGTCAGTCATGTCACTATAACTAGTACTAGTAGGAATGTGAAAAGCTTTATATAATATGGGTTATCCTCATGCAGCGTAACCTCATGAAAACAGCATTAATAACACATTCCAGTTTTCTCCTCACTGAGGAGTATTAAAAAATTATAAAACTTTTAAAAAGCACCAGTTCTGGTACTTTTTGAATAGTAATAAATGGTTTTAAATTTTCATCAACAGAATTCCATTTTAATCTCTCCTTTTTAATGTTTAATTGCAAGTAGAATTAAATTACAATGCCCCCCCCCCCCCCACCATGAAAAATCACACACACACACACAAAAAAAAACCACACACACAAGACAGACAACTGTTTTGTATTATAGTTTATACAGTGCAATATGTATACACCTGTAGAGGCTGTAGTAATTTTCCAAGAATTCAAAAAATGTGTGTCTCTTAACTTGAATTTAAAAGAAGAAGTTTTATTATAATAATAACAACGTAATAAATTATTACCACTTCAGATTACTAGACAACAGACATGCAGCATGATGACTTCTCATGATACATAAATAATAGTGATACATGTATTAAACAATATATAATACACTCTTAGTCTTACCTGTTTCACACTGTTGGGTATTCTCTTCCACAAGAACTTAGAATTGACCCTGTTGAAATAAGCAGAGAACTTTTAATCTTCTTCATATAAAACACTTTAAACAGACAATACAAAAGGTGAATAATACAGACCCCCCCCCCCCCCCCCCCCATATCAAATAAACTCAGTCCTCAGGTGCACACATACAAAAAATACAAAAATGCTCATATACATGCACGTATACACTGGAATACAATACTGTAAAAACTCAAAGTTCAGTAACTTACGAATCATTTCGTAGCAAGTAAAGAGCCAATAGCTGTCCATACAGCTGTGGAGATGCCACACCACCAGGTGCCTGTCCAAAAGAAACACAGAACTGTGATTCATAAAATTGTTTAGTTTTCATTTACTACATGTTTGCTTTCTTGCTTATCCTTGGGCCCAGAAACAATTTAAAAAACAACAAAAAAACTCACTCAATAATTTGATCAGAGAATGAAATGGAATGTATGATTCAGTATGATGGAATGAGTACAGAGTGGCTGGTTTTCAAGGACTGAATGAACGATAAGTGACAGAAACTAAAAAAGCACCTAATGGAAAACATGATCATGCACAGGTTGCCAGTGCAGCTCTCTTGAGCCTGAGAGTAGAGGTGATGTGATCACAGCAGTACCTGGCTGTACTGTAGTGTAGTGAATCTGCTGTTAAACAGTGTTATTATATATTTATAAACTTTTCTAATGTTAATATGCATCATAAAATATAAAAATTAAACAACCACTGGTCAAATCTTAACAATGATAAAGTTAAAATCATGTAATTGCAAAATTACATAGTTATAAATTGTAATAAAAATAAATGGTACTGTCTACAAGATGTACAACTGAGAAATTCCAAAATGATTATTTGGTGGGTTGAAGAAGAAAAGAAACAAGATTTTTGTCAGCTAGTTATTTTACACTTGAAAACAAATGAAAGGGCAGGGATACAGCTCTGCACATGTAATACTGATAGAGTGCCAGACCGGTGGTTGTAAGATCACAGGTGAGGTATGATCCATGGTAGTTGGTACAGCGGCATGGGGGATGAAGAAATTGTCTCCTTCAGTGTTAACTTTCTGTGCTGATTCCTAGTTTTGGTACGTCCACCCCTGTGTTACAGCAGCAGCATGTACAGTTTAAACTTAAAGAGCTGGGTCATTCTGCCAAAAATGCAGGTGGAAGGTTGTGGTACTCAATAACGATACGCACAGTCACTTCTCTCAGCCGATTCAGTGTGAATCTTTTATTTATATTAAAGAAGTCGGTCGCCTACACAGAAAAAGATGAGATAAACTAGACAAGGCAGATACAGTTGATTATAAAAAAATTATCCAAAGAAAACAAGAAGAAAAAGGGGGGGGGGGGGGGGGGAGAGAAGAAGCAGAAAGAGTTAATAGTAATAGACTGTAATACACAATTGATCAAGAGGTAATTCAATGATTGTGCAGCTGCACATCCAATCACTGTTAGGCAAGACATACATGTCAAGCAATTACAGACGCAAACGAACTTAAGAAACAAAATCCACAAAAGCTGAAGAAAAATGCGTGTACCTCTAATTCTTGTGCTTCGAGCTCCTGAGACAGACCAACAAAATCAATTTCGGCGTCTCCAGACATTTTTGTTCCGGTTTCGTAGCATCGCATGGAATGGATTAGGTTAGCTTTATTAGTTCAAAAGAAGAATGGAACAGAATAACTGTCAGTATAATTATTTAAAACTTCAAGAAAACGTATGAAAGCTAAACCGAAGATAAATGGAGTGCAAAAGAAGTAACCAGCAGAAAATATTTATTACAATTTTCAGAAATCATTTTAAGCGCGGGTGATACAGAGGCAAACCAACGAAGTTGAAAGGTCAGAGGAAGCACATGTAAACAAAGGAGAACGCTGCACATTTGGTCAAGTTTTGCAAATCTGTTGTCATGGGTTGGTGTTGGTTTGTCTTTCTTTGAGTGCAGGCACATTCCACGAGGAAGTTTAACAGAAGCTTAGAGATGATTCATTCCCATTAAAATTGGAAAACAAATATTTGACTGCCTTTGAAACTAAAGTGTATCCTAACCGCTTAGGTCTAACGTTGATGGACTTGAAATACAGTATACGTATCAGATAGTGGACTTTAAATACTACAAGACATCCAAACAACAGAAAAAGTTTATATATTCGATGTGGTATTAACTATGCACTGGCTTCAGAACCATGGGCATGCTGGCAGTTGTTTGTGCATAACGTGTGTGAATGCTCATGTGCATATATTTGGCGTGTGCATGTATACATACACAGTTTACAGTATCTCTCTCGTTTTCTCTCACTCTGTGTGTGTGTGTGTGTGTGTGTGTGTGTGTGTGTGTGTGTGTGTGTGTGTGTGTCCATGAAACGAGTTAACCAAATATTTTTTCTGTACTTCTGTCTGAATGCACCCAACAGTGTAACGCGCGCACACACACACACACACACACACACACACACACACACAACACAGTGCCATGCAATGCAACTTTATAGGCAAGTAACAAAATCAAATGCACAAAGAATATGTTATGGTACCAAGTACACTCACACAGCCAAGTACACTCACACACCATAAAAATGAAAGAAAAAAAGAGAGAGAAAATGTTGCATGAAAGAAGAGGCATTAAGGTAACATTACTAATCAAGTCAGACAGTAAAATGAAATATAGGACACGAGCTCTGGTTACATGAGTAGTGTATGACTTATAAAGCTGATATATAATACTGTCAGTGTTTAGGGCATACTGTTTACTATTTGTTCGTTTGTGGAAGACCAGTGATTGACTGAAGTGCCTAATCTTGGCTCTGTTATTTTCTACCATAATGCTTAGAAAAGATGGATTTTCTGTTTTTTACATTCTGTATGATTGTAACATTTAAACAAGAGATGGACTATCTGCAGACTGTGAGTGTTGTAAATAAACAATCCTTCCAAACAAAGTGCATTATTAAACCTGAATGTCATCTAGCTGTACAGTGTTAGGAATAGGATGTTAGTTGTTACTGTGTTAGACTGCAGATGTCATCTAGCTGTACAGTGTTAGGAATAGGATGTTAGTTGTTACTGTGTTAGACTGCAGATGTCATCTAGCTGTACAGTGTTAGGAATAGGATGTTAGTTGTTACTGTGTTAGACTGCAGATGTCATCTAGCTGTACAGTGTTAGGAATAGGATGTTAGTTGTTACTGTGTTAGACTGCAGATGTCATCTAGCTGTACAGTGTTAGGAATAGGATGTTAGTTGTTACTGTGTTAGACTTAGACTGCAGATGCAGAGTTTTCTATGTCCAAATCTTATTGATACAGCTTTTATGTAAGTATATGTAAATTACAAATACACCATATTTCATAGCATGGACAATAAGAGATGGAAAGTTCTGCAAAAGTAACTCTAAGCAGACTAAGAGACTAAAACAGCAGAGCAAAAATCCAGTAGAACTAAGACTAAAAGTCACATTAAGAACTGTTTTTGCTCTGTAATGGCTGTTGCAAATGTTTTGCAGCTATTAATATAAAATAATATTGTAAAAGTTGCCACAAACACTGAAACAGTCATAATATAATTTAGTAGCTTTTTTTGAAATTTTCACTTGGTAATTTTTATATATATATTTTTACATCTGTGATAATGCTTTTAACTTTGAGAGCAATTTGGCCCCAATTCCTGCAGCTGGTTGTAATTTGTGAGAGGTTGAAATATATCTCTGACTTGGATAGGACTTAGAAACAAGAGGCAGCATGAAATAGTCAACACCATGATAACACTTTTTAACAGGAGACTCTTTTCATGTCACCACAGAATAATAAACTCTTCATAATACTTTAACAGGAGACTCAGATCATATGACTGTTATTTCATTGTATCACAATATGTCATGGAGGGATGGGGTGAAGAAAAGGTTAATTACCTGATTTAGTGATTTAACTCAACCTCTTGTATCACATTTGCATATAGTAATAAAGTTCTTTTCTGAGTATAGACTATAGTGCGGTACACCATACACAACTCATTTAAGACTAGAAAAAAAAGAAGAAAAAAATCAAGTGAAACTTGCAAATTAAGAAGTGGTGGTTGCTAGTGAGGGGTTGACTGTGACTGAAAAGTGAAATGCTCTTTATGTTAATTATAGCTTCTTTTTAAGTTTTACATAAATGTGGTATGTCAGATCTATCTGATTAAACTGAGTTTAACTGGTGGAAAGACTACTTTGATGAGCTTGTGCTTTTGTGTAGGTACAGTAAGAAGTGATTTTATTTTTTTTCCTTTCTTTTTGAAAGAGGGAATGTGTTTGTGTGTGTGTAGTGACTTAGGAATTTTGGATACATTTAGGTATTATTTTTAAGCTGTTTTGCTGGGGTGAGGGTGAGGGTGTTTTTGTATTAAAACCTTTTGATTTTTTATCTGCTTGTGTGTGTGTGTGCGTGCGTGCTCTCAGTTGGCAGCAATTTAAAATGAAAAGGGAAAAAAGCACAGTCTGTGCCTGAAATCTTGTTTGGTTTCCATATTTCTGTGACAAAACAAAATGTCAAAGTCTGCATAATTATTAAATATTATGAATGCAGAGATTTTTCTAATGACATTGGCCTTGTTTGTGCAGCGTCTGAGGAGAGTGGCACTGGCAGCGTGGCGGAAGGGGTAGCTGCAGAGGATGAGGACTGCACCAACGACTCAGAGTCTGAGGACACTGAGCTGCAGAAGGCCAAGCAGGCGCTGACAGGGCGTGGGGTGACATTGTCTGATCTCATGGAGGATGGAATCATTCAGGCTGGCGAAAACATCCTCTCAATTGACTACAGGGTATATTAATGTGTTATTTTAAAATCTAGTTTCAAGGTTAACAGTTGATTTAATTAAGTTGTGAAGCGCTTTGACTGTTTAGGTTGCTGCAAGTGCAATATAATTATATTCCCTGTTATTATTATTTTTATTGCCTTGACCAGGTTTGATCAGCTTGTTCTAAAGGTCATGGGAGACATTACTGCATTTTAGTCAGCAACACATGACTAACAGCCATTTTCTTTTTTAAACTCATCTACCAAAAGGGAAACAACTATAAAGCATGTGAGTGGTCTCCCTTAGACCAGACATAACAAACATAAAGCTGTAGTTTCTTCATTTTAAACATGTCTGAAGATGATTTATGAGAGCTAGTGCTTTGTGATCCACACCTTCTGATGCAGCCATGCCCCTTTTTAAATCTTTCTGTACTTACAATGATCATATTTTGTGTCATAAAATTTCACATGCAGCTGCTGATTTTGTTTTCAGGGTCAGCGCTTTGAGGCAGACTTGTTACCAAATGGCAAAATCAAATGGCAGGGAGCCGAGGAAGAGTTTGGCACACCCAGCGCATGGGCAACACACTGTAAACGGCTTGTCAACCCCATTAAGCGCTCAGGGTGTGGATGGGCTTCTGTGAGTTGGTTTCTCTGTGTTTCACTTCTGTATCCACCATCCCCTCTTCCCCCCTCCAACCTCCCCAGCTACCAAGGTGTTGCAGTTAAGGGGGAGGTGGTGTGTAAGTTTGTCTCACCTTATGTTGGGCACAAAGAAACACTGTTAAATTTCTGTTTATACTTATTATGTGATTGTTATACCTTTTTATTCAGTGGCCTGCCCAGCCTTGCCACTTTTCACTGTTTGGCTTGCAGTTTAATGGGTGCTCTACTTACTGTCAAAGCCAGGTGTCTTCAAAAGTACATAACCAGCTTTCAGACTTGTTTTTGCCTGAATTTTGCCATAAACAAAAGTGATTTGGGATTGTGAGTGTGTAATCCACCCCCCCCCCCCCCCCATTCATGGGGGGGGGGGGGGGTTCCCATCCCCCCAATTTTTTATACTGTGTGTGGATCTGCTGTTGATTTACCTAGTGTTTGTTATAGTACAATTATGATTGATAGAGTAGTTGTATAAGTGTGTACATACTTGTTCCCCCACACACACACACACCCTCCCCCCTCCCCTCAGTGCTTTTTGTAAGTGCCTTGGCTCATCTGAGATGGAGTGCCAGAAATATCCTCTATTGTTATTAGTGTTTAGTGGTTCAGGGCTTAAAGGGTTAAAGCTTCTGCAAGTTTGGCCTCATTGCTTCAGACCCTGCCCCCCCAATTAGTACATTAAACATTTTGTTTCTTTGATTGTTAAATAGTATAAATTTTGTTTGCTTGCAGTTGGTTGAGTCTGGGATTGTCCAAACCATTCTTAAGAATATTGATCATGTTGGGTCATGAAATTGAAAGCAAGATTGGGCACAACATTGACCTGGGGTCATTTTGTTCAGTGTGACAGGGATGATGAACTAGTGAGTGACCTAGTATCAGACATCTAGTACCATAATTATGACATGTTAGACATCTAATACCATAATTATGATGTCCTGGAAATGCCAGGGGGCTGTGTCAAGTGACTTTTGAAGTGATTGTATGGACTGAGAGAGAAAGAGGGACATGTCAGTGTTTTTTGTCTTTTTAACAATACTGTATGGTTACAAAAGTATCAGGGTCAGCTTACCCTTGACAGCCGAAAACCACAGCATCCCCTTTTTCATGCAAATTATATGATCAAGTTTTCTTGCAGGTGAAGTACAAAGGTCGCAAACTTGACACATGGAAATCTATTTGGTCCCGACGCCATCACCCTGGCAGCCCTTTCCGCAGCACGGTAAGCCATGTGTTCAAGTTACACATCTGATTATGATAGCTCGTTTTGCTTTGCTTATTCATAGCATTGTAGCTTGTGTCCAGATTCTGAGACTGTCCTACCCTGAGGATGTACAACCAATCAGTATGTGCATGTTTGTGTGTGTGTGTGTATGTGTATGTGTGTGTGCATGCATAAATACATAACGTGTGTGTGTGTGTGTGTGTATGTGCATCTGTGTGTGTGCATGAATACATAATGTGTGTGTGTGTGTGTGTGGGGGGGGGGGTGCATGGGTGCCTGTGTGTGTGTGTGTTTGTGTGTATGCATCTGTGTGTGGGTATGTGTGCATGCGTGCATAGGTGTGGGTGTATATGTGGGTGTTTTGAGCTTGGGGAGTTTTTCAGATATGTGGAAAGGTTTAAACCTTTAAAAGGTTTAAACTAAATGTTATGAGCCTAAACATGAAGCTGCATGCAGCGCTGGCTGTCTCTATGCTCTGGGTTCTGGGTGCTTTTAATGTATGTTTCAACAGCAGAGAGTGTGCATGTGACAGTTTCTAATGCTAATCTGCTGCACTGCTGCAGTCCCCTCACCAGGCAGCGCTGGCAGCAGAGACATACAACGGCACCAGCCAAGCCACAGCTGTGCTGGCCAGCCAGGAAAATGGTACGCTAAAGGCAGAAATCCCCATGACAACAGAGGCAGCACAGACACCTACAGTGACAACAGCATCTACAACAGCATCAGCAACAGTGACAGCATCAGAAACCTCCCCTGTCGCTAACGGTGCTGGGAACAACACAACCAGGTATGTTTTAGTTCTCATTGGGCTGTAGTTTATTTTTAGTATTGTTCTGTTGTTGTCTGCTTGAATGTCCCAGGTAGGAGCTGACCCACGGGAAGTTCAGGACACTTTCCAGGGATTTTAAAATGTTTAAATCTGAAACAAGAAGAATGACTGCTAGTGTTATAAAACAAGATCCAAACACTTGAAAGATGAAAAAGAATGCTATTTATTATAACAAAACACGGCATGCAAATTTTCAGGGTAAGCCCCTATTTCAAGCTAAAATACAACACTTAAACAACAGTCAAATGGTGAAAAATGAGATGTAGAACGCTTATCTGCTTTTGGTTGATCTGTTTTGTTATGTCATTTTGGTGTCTGGACAAAAACAGTCAAGTATCCTACATCTCATTAGCCAGACACCGAAACAGCATAACAAAACAGCTCAACCAAAAGCAGATTAGAATCATACATCTCATTTTTTTACCATTGAACTGTTCCCAGGAAGAGCCAGCAGTAACAGTCATACTACCCAGTTCAGGTGATGGAGGGTTCCACACTGAGCTCTGAGCCCTGTCTCTTTCCTTACAGGCTTTTGCTCTGACTGCCATGTGGTACTGAGTTGGCTGCTAGAATGCATGACAATTTAAGTCTGACTCCAGCAGCTGCCCAATCCAGGATTCAAACTTGTAACCTCTTGATTTCAAGGACAGCATTTCAATAACAGTGTTCATTGATTTTATGTGTACCAGATTCAGATACTTATGTGCCTTGCTATTAATACATGTTACCTGTATGAGGTGAGTGTTAAATCAGATTTATAGCCCTGTCAGATTCGAGATTTTTACTGTTATTCTTTGTGTTTTTCTTCAGGCCTTATTCTGATCTGTACACACAAGCTGTTCAGGAAGAAGGTAAGTATAGCCATGGACATGTGCATTTCATTCAGAGCAGAATGTTTGTAGTTTTGCATTTGGAGGTTATTGTCATGCTGTTATATCACAGATCATCATCACACTACTTTTGCTGAGGCATTTTTAGCTCAATCTTTCAGCAGTGCACAAAGGGCCTGTAGAGGTCTTAGACCTACCATTTGATGGGTATGGCAGTTACCAAGGCAGTCAGTTAACTCTGAATATTTCAGTACACACAGCAGTTTGGTGCCAATGGTACTTTTTTTTTAAAGAAGCTATCTTCTGAATTAAGTATAAAATAAGTGGGATTTTAGACCGAATTCCTTAAAGTTTTGTATTTTGATTTCAGCTACATGCTCATAACTAAAAACAAGTGAAAACATTCGGTATTCATTCATGGACATAGGTTGTTGCTCAAACTGTATCTTTGAGATGCGTGACTGATGTCATAATCTGCTGCTGACAGCCTTGAACCTGTCGCTGTCGGGCCCTAATGCTGGCAGTGGTCCTCCTGAAGAAAATGGCCAACTGCAGGCTGACGTCCAAACCTCTTGTAGCCTTGCACCTTCTGGTCTCCGGTCATCTGTTGTATACTCATCCCTGGGTCTTCGCAGTGATGTCAGGTACAGTTAAGATGTGTGGTCATCTGTTGTATACTCATCCCTGGGCCTTCGCAGTGATGTCGGATACAGTTAACGTGTGTGGTCATCTGTTGTATACTCATCCCTGGGCCTTCGCAGTGATGTCGGATACAGTTAACGTGTGTGGTCGTCTGTTGTATACTCATCCCTGGGCCTTCGCAGTGATGTCAGGTACAGTTAAGATGTGTGGACATCTGTTGTATACTCATCCCTGGGCCTTCGCAGTGATGTCGGATACAGTTAACGTGTGTGGTCATCTGTTGTATACTCATCCCTGGGTCTTTGCAGTGATGTCAGGTACAGTTAACATGTGTGGTCATCTGTTGTATACTCATTGCTGGGCCTTCGCAGTGATGTCAGGTACAGTTAACGTGTGTGGTCATCTGTTGTATACTCATCCCTGGGCCTTCGCAGTGATGTCAGGTACAGTTAACGTGTGTGGTCAGTTTACCATTGCTGTGGAACCCCTGATGAAATGCTGCTACTGTTACTGATAGCTGAGACCATTTTGGTGGACAACACTTTGGGGGATGGGTGGGTGGGTAGGGTGTGGAATTTATTTGTTTTCTTCTTTGTATTAATGTGTGTGGTGTATGTCATTCTGAGTTGCACTGATTTGCAGAGATATTGACAGTGCATGTGTTTTGGCTCACTTGAAAATGTGAGTCTGGAAACTATCCCATGTTTGATGTTGTGAGCCATCCTACTGTGTGTCTGAGGCAGAATTGTTCATGTTGTCCTTTTTCTGTTGTTGTTGACATTATTCATTTTAAGCAAGGTCCGTTTTTGTTGTTGTTGTTGACATTATTCATTTCAAGCCAGGTCCTTTTTTTGTTGTTGTTGACATTATTCATTTCAAGCCAGGTCTTTTGAATTTTGTGTGATTGTACTCTGGAATCAGCTCTAACTATGCAGAACACCTTTGCTGACCTAACCTATATGTAAGAGGAGTTTGCAACAGGATTAGAACTCTAAGACATGAAACTTTTGTTCTGGAAAGTCACGCATCTCATCTGATCACATTAAAAAATTAAAATCTGCGCAGTATGACTTAGTTCATACTGAGAACACTTGATCTCAATTGACATAAAATGGTTTCCACTAATTTGGTCAGCCGTGACAAGAAATATAACATAAATAATTGTTTTTCTAGAACAATTATTATCCAGTCAGTTTCATTTTCAGCCTGTCAGGTGACAGGGATTTAATGTATCTTGTGTAAGACTGCATTAAAAAAAGTCCTGTGCTTCAGTGTGATAGACCTGATCTAACCTTTGGGTTTTCTTTTCTGGAAATGGGTTAGTGTGATAGAACTGAGTTAATTAACCTTTGGGTTTTCTTTTCAGAGATGCTAACATGTTTGTGAAATGTGAACACTTTGCCACCCTGGCCAGAACCCAGCCTTTCAATGTCACAGTGTCCACAAATGCCCTGATGCTTATGGTGAGCCTGTTAGGGTTATCTTTTAGGCATTTTTTTTTTCTTCTCTTTTTTTCTGGTCACTTTTACTAATATTGCTATTCTGGTCAGTACTCTAGACCTCTTGTGCTTATGATGATCCAGTTACGATTATCTTTTAGGCGCTTTCATTTTTATTTTTATTTTTTATGTTGTCATTTTCTGTTAGTATTGCCAGTCAGTACTCTAGTGCTCTTGTGCTTATGGTGATACAGTTATGATTATCTCACAATTTCCAGTTTTGCTTTACAGCACATACACTCTTGCACAACTCACAGTTGAGCTGGCAGACACCTAAAACCTCATCGTCGTATGGTAAATTCATCCCTGCCCCTGTTGATTGTGTGGAGGCTGTGTGTAACTTAGCCATTCGTGTCACGTTGTGTGCAGGACTTTCACTGCCACATGTCCACATCAGAGGTGGTGGGCTACCTTGGGGGATCCTGGTGTCCACAATCACAGAGTGAGTTGCTGTCTTGGTGTCTATGCTGTTTGTATTTCACTTTGCTTAAAATGCGTCTTTCTGTTTTGTGCATTAATTCTTTCTGTTCCAGGAATGTGTTCACAATTCTTCCTTTTCATCCTGGCTCTGTTGAGCAGTCAGAGACATACTCAAGCACTTCAAAACAAACATATCACTATACATTATGCAGAATTTCTTTCTCTCAATAACCTATCCATCTGTTGGAACAGTCTGTTTATACATCAACACATGACTTTGTCCTTCTGAAGAGCATGAGTGTAATGAAGGTATCCAGGACTGAATAGGTTAATGTCATATGCAGGAGATTTTAGATGCCCTAGGGGTGAAAGCAGGTGCAGTAGAATAATGTGATGCCCAGGGCCCTGTATGTATGAAGAGCAAATACCCCCCTCCACCCCCCCCCCCCACCCCCAATTGCATTTATCTTCTAAATGATGAAAACACTGAAAAAATTGGCATGTGTGATTGTGAAGTGCAAATAGGCCTAAACATGTTTAAAATTACCGGCTCATTTTTCTATGTTTAGGCAACCTAAACTTTGAATAAAAATGGCAGATCTGAAGCTACCATTACTGAGGCTACTACAGAGGAGAAACTGAACAATTGTTTAAACACTGTCCAGTGTACCACTGAAGACTACAGATTATTCAAGAAAATTTAGACTTGCATCAAAACACATTATAATTAACACATAAATTATGGCGAAGAGGCGACAAAAGCCCCCCCCCCCCCCCCCCCCCCCCCCCCCAAAAAAAATAATCTTGAATGGGAA
Source organism: Alviniconcha strummeri (assembly GCA_963584105.1). Classification (NCBI taxonomy): domain Eukaryota; kingdom Metazoa; phylum Mollusca; class Gastropoda; family Provannidae; genus Alviniconcha; species Alviniconcha strummeri. Next base: position 5,623,941 of record OY757548.1, read on the forward strand.
GGAGTCAGGAGTGGACTTTCATTGAACTTTGACCTTGGCCTGTTGTCACTCTGTAACATTCTGTCAGTTTTGGGTTATCGACATCATGTGCACTGTGTTGTTTGTGAAATAGATCACTTTCCTGATCTAAAAATAAGCACAAGCAAACAGCTATTTCTGAGGCTATTGATGACTGGTGCATGTGGAAAGAGAGCCAGGCTTATGGACACTTTAGCAAATCAGGATTAGGGGCTGTCTGCCTTTAACTTAATGTACTCGTCATGCATGTGGGCTCAGATTATTTGTTTGTACCTCACATATGCTGTCAGTCTGCAGAGAGAGGGATAGTGTGTGTGTGTGTGTGTGTGTGTGTGTGTGTGTGTGTGTGTGTGTGTGTGTGTGTGAGAGAGAGAGAGAGAGAGAGAGAGAGAGAGAGAGAGAGAGAGAGAGAGAGAGAGAGAACGTGTGTGTGTGCACATGTGCACCTGATCTGCTTGTTATTTTTTTTGGTCCTGTTTGAAGTTTCTTCCAAAGCATATCAGCATTTTTCTCATTCTGCCTCAGTGCCATAGCCATCCTAATGCACAGTTGTTGTTGTTTATTGTTAATAACTGTAGCTAGTTTTTGTTCTAGAAGAGGATGTCAGGTTTTCATTTTTGTTTTGCAGATGTTAGGATAAGCCAAGCCTTCCCCTGCAAATGTCTCCTCGGTGATAAAGACAAAGCCTCCATAGTAGAAGAAGAGGTAAAGTTTCAGCAAAAACATCTGACTCTGAACGTTTTTTCTTTTTCTTGGACCATGTACTGTAATACGGTATGAAGATTTCTGTAAACAAATTAAATTCCACTTTTCCCTTTGCTTGTTTTTGCTTATCCCTAATTTATGATGTAAAATAAGTAATGGAAGAGACAGCTGTCTACATTGACTGGGTGGGTGGAGCTGGAGGGGTGTCTACTTATTTACTTTGATGGATTAGTGTCCTGGTAGGGTTCTAAAACTTGTATGCATTTGTTGTTATTTGAAAGCCAGAAGTGCTCCTTTAATGTCATATAGATGATGTGTTGGATGTAAAAACATAATGCTGTTGGCAGTTTTAATTCAGGAGAGATGCAGGCATGGAAGAAAGTTAGGGAGACCCTTGTCAGTGTAAAATTCATGTAGCAGTGGTATATGTTGTTCAGTTGTTGTTCTAGCTAGTGGATGAAGAAACACCGCTCAATAGAAGGGTTAGTGATCTTGCTACTCTACACAGAAGACAGATTAAAGGAACTAGCCTTTACAGTGTGGCAAAGAGAATGATTTTTTGCATAATTTTTTTATTACTTTAGTCATGCTTTGTTTGTTGCATTCTTTTTTTCATCTACCAGCTAATTTTACCAAACAGTTACAATCATTATGAGTTAAAAATAGATTGGGGTTAAAAGTGCTAGAACCCAACAGACCACACCTTTTCTTGTGGACTTGCATTTTTTGTAGGACATTGCAATATGTCATCAAAAGTTCACTTCACAGAGATGAAAACTATCAGTGACAAATATGATTGCAATCTACATGCATTTCTTCTATGACCTGCATGCAAAACTGAGAACTTCTGGTGTTCTGTCCATGACACCAAAGACACTTAGGTGACGTCAAAATGAAGTGTGTAGGAAAAGAGATGCAACAACAATCAGCTTCTGAAACAAAGAGTTGATTATGGTGGCCAAAACATCACATTTTGCTTAGGAAGGAGTCAAGTCTCTTTAAGGGGAAGCAACAGCTGAACTCTTTTGCTGCCTCAGCCATTCAGGTTTCTGAGCTGAACAGAGCATGTTTCTGTGTAGAAGACATTGCTTTGGTTTGCCAAACATAGTGTGTGTACAAGGCTGCCAGTCCTGCCACATGCTGGTGAGAGAGAGAGTGAAAAAAAAAAGGTAGGATTTCAAATTTGGTGTTTTATTCCCAGCATGTATTATTCAGATTCAGATTAATATTCTTTAATTCACCAAGTTTTACAACAAGGAAAGTGTCTCGAAAGCGGTAAGCATACAAACATAAGCAACCAACAACACTGACATACATCAACTAGCAACCCATTTGCACTAACAAAACAACACCCAAACACACATACTCACACCTGCACGAGTGCGCGTGCACGCACGCAAGCACACACACATACACACACACACACACACACACGCCATAAGTATGAGTATTATGCATCTATAGCATGCATGCATGCATGGCGGTGAAGGGGTTAAAGGCAAAAAGCCGCAATCTGGTTCTTCACTAGTCTTATGTCGAAGCCTGTGAGATGTACGCATTCCACTCACACCAAGAGCAAAAGTTGAAACAAACAAACAAACACTACGCACACCTTTCTGGGAGTAATTGTCATGCAGAACTGAATCCAAGTGTGCTGTGTTCAGATCCGACAGACCTTGGAGAAGCAGGGCTGCAGTGTGGTGGGGTGGTACCACAGTCACCCGCTGTGTCAGCCGGACCCCAGCCTGAGGGACATCGACTGTCAGATGCACCACCAGCTCAGCATGAAGGGGCCAGGGGGCATCTACCTGCCCTGTGTTGGCCTCATTTTGTGTCAGTTCAGCATTTGTTACAGTTTTGCCAAATTTCTCTCATTTTCCCAGCACTTCAGCTGTGATGTTTGTTTGATTTCCCTGACATTTCTTGTTTGTTTTCTCCATGGTTACTTCACCTCTGTTTGTTTTTCTTTTTTAAATTTCCCCCATCTTCATGACAGTTTCTGCTTTTGGTTTTGTTTAGTTTTTTGGTTTTGTTTAGTTCCCAAGGTTAACAACATTTTCAGCTTTTATTTTCAGTTTTCTCATGTTTATAATTTTCTCATGTTTACAGCACTGCTGCTTTGGTGTTTATTATTTCCATCAAGTTTACAGCACTTCTTCTTTGTATTTGGATCGTATCCCTCTTGTTTCAGACATTTTTGCATTTGTTTTTGTTTTCCTCTTTGCTGACAATGCAGTGCACTAGTATGTAATTGTCTTCATGCATTATTCTCTCTTCACATGTGCTAAATATTCATGACATCAGACCCCCAAAAGGCAATTTTGGAGCCATTTTTCCCTCACAGATTGATCTTGTATTTTACTGAGGTGCGAATGTTGGCCAGTGCACATGTGTGATCCACACTTGCGAAAGAGTCAAAGTTGCTGGGAAGATTATGACATGACTTATGAAAACACCTGAAGTTCATCTGAACAGTTCATTGTTTTTGATATTTGAATGCTGTATTTGTAGAGACTATGTTCTGTTATATTCTTACAATGCACAGTCCATTTTCACTTATCAGTATATGTCAAATTACAAAAGCCTAGTGTTACTGAAGATGTCTTCTCTGATCCATTTTGTCAATAATGGTACCACATCACTATAAGAAGCTGTTCGCTTTGGTACTATGCAGAATCTTAAAACTTAAATCAGTTTAGCACTCATTGATTGCACTTGCTGGTTGCACCAGCAGCTCAGAATGCTTGGAATTGACAGTTTTGTCACCTTTTTTATGCGAGCAAGTGACGTACATGTATACTATATTTTAAATGAATTTGAAGCACTTTCACATCTGCAGTAAAAAGGAGTGCCCAAAATTTGAAATAACATGTCATCTTTTCCTGCAGTTTGTTGTGATTTTTATTATCAATCGCAGTAAAAAAATATAAAAAAAGGGGAAAAAAAAAAGTTTTGCTGTCTCTCCATGAGTTTGTTTAAGGGAGACAAGTTATCTTTTCTGGTTTCAATTGTGAGTTGTCAGCATTGTTGCCTTCTCATATAATTCTGTGTAAGTGTTACCCATTATTTTGCAATAGTTAAGTCCCAAAATACCACTTGCAGTGATAGAACTGGGTAGCTCTACTGTTGTGGTTGCTGTAGAAAAGGCAACCTAAATTTCCTGCAAGGAATTAAGAGAGTGCTTAAAGTGTTAGAAATATAGCTGTGAAGAAGGTATGTATAATGTGTGTGTGTGTGTGTGTGTGTGTGTGTGTGTGTGTGTGTGTGTGTGTGTGTGTGTGTGTGTGTGTGTGTGTGATTGTGTGTTTTGTTGTTGTTGTTGTTTGTAACTTTGAATCATTTCCGAATAAACTCCAGATGAACATGTTATGTGCAGCTCCGTATGATCGCCGAAGCAGCAAGGCTGAGTCATCCTACGAAGCGTTTTGGGTCATGCCACCACCAGAGGTTAGTACAGCTACCCATTGTGCATTAATGTGATAGACCCACACACAAACCTTGAACGGAGGCCGATGATGCCCAATGTCATCTGCCTGTTGGGAATATGAGGGTTGTCATTTGTCCACTTTTCTGTCTCCTCTCTTGTTCTTCTGCCTAGTCCTGATACTCTTTCTGCTTTGTCCTTTTCCTTCCGGTGGCCCATGATCATGACTTTTTTCTCACCAGAAAAGTCTTTAAATGATAAGACATAAGTTTGTTTGCATAGCCCTTGTTTTCATGTTTTTTAAGGGCAAGAGATGATAGCTGGATGTTGGTATGTGGAGCATGCTGTGCCACAATATATGGTACTGGCATTTGCCATAATGCATTTACTTGATATCTAAAAAAAAAATCTGTCATTATTTCTGTCCATTTTTCATATTTTTGAAAAATGTGGTACTGATGAATGCGCAGAAGGGCCATCAGTACCAGCCTGTTCTAGCCTTATGTGATTTTTTATTTAAATGAAGTCTATATTAAATGGACTAACTTGTTTAAGTTTTGTTTTTGATGCATGCATGTTTTTTTGTTTTTTTCACATTTTAGGTTGATTCTTTTTTCTTTTTTCTTTTTTAAACATTCTGCAATTGTTTAGATAAAGATTTGTTTGACCCATTCTGTCCCACCCTGATGTGACAAAAACAGATGACAATATGTAAAACAACCAGTTATCTATCCATCAGACACACACACACACACACACACACACACACACACACACACACACACACACACACACACACACACACACACACACACACACACACACACACACACACACACACACACACACACACACACACACACACACACACACACACACACACACACACACACACACACACACACACACACACACACACACACACCATGCACACAGAACCATCGCCCATAATGGAAAGGAAAAAAGACACCACCATCTTCAGCTGTGCTGTGTGCAAAGCTTAATATGTCACTGCAGTTGTTGCTTCATGATTTACATTAATTTTTCAGGATAATCCAGGTGGCTATGGTATGCCTATGCATGTGAAGTGTTCTGTTCACCAAAGCAGCTCGCTATCAGAGGAGCTACTCAATGAAATGGTAGGGAGTCTGTATGCTGTGATTATTATACAACTGATACCAAATTAAAGGAACAACCTTCTCAGATTACTGATCTGGTGAAAAACATTTTTTGAATGATTGTGTTTGTTATTTTAGTCATGATTTGTTTGTTGTTGTGTTGTTGTTTTTCACCTGCTGGCCAATTTTACCAAACATTACCGATCATTATAAGTTAATAATAGACAGGGGTAAAACCCAATAGACCACACATTTTCCTGTGGACTTACATTTTTTCTAGAATGCTGCAATATGTCATCAAAAGTTCACTTCACAGAGATAAACACATTCAGGGAGAAAAAAAGACTGCCCTCTGCATGCATTTCTTAGAAGGCCTGGATGCAAAACTTAGAGCTTCCTAGTGTTCTATCCATGATGCCAAAGTAAATCTGGTGACATCAGAATGAAGCATGGGAAAAGCGTGCACAATGTGATAATGAGCTCGTGAAACAAGAGTTGGTGATGGTGTCCAAAGAAGTCACCTTATAAAATTGATATAAAATCAACAACACATTAAATTGCAAAACTTTTACTGTGGATCATGTTCTTTTAACCATCTTCAAGCACACAAGAAGTTCAGCCTGAGAGGAAGAGTTCCTTTAAAGGGGCTTAAACAAAACAGCATGGTATTTGACATGCAGTTTTATAGATTTATTGTTGTGACACTTGACAAGGTACATTGTCTGTTAGTTTCGGGATTACCTGACTGCACGTAGAAAGGTGCAATATATTGTCCTGTTACTTGGATTAATGACAGTGTTCTTCCTTCTTCATTTCTCAGAACCAGCTGGCAGATTTTTATCGTGGTGGTCCAAACCGGGTACGATGGAAAGAACTTTGGTCAGACCATCTCACCTACATTGACAAACTGAAGGTGAGTGGAAGGGGTAGAGTCACTTTGCATAAAGAAGAACTCAGTCAGACCATCTCACCTACATTGACAAACTGAAGGTGAGTGGAAGGGGTAGAGTCACTTTGCATAAAGAAGAACTCAGTCAGACCATCTCACCTACATTGACAAACTGAAGGTGAGTGGAAGGGGTAGAGTCACTTTGCATAAAGAAGAACTCAGTCAGACCATCTCACCTACAGTGACAAACTGAAGGTGAGTGGAAGGGGTATAGTCACTTTGCATAAAGAAGAACTCAGTCAGACCATCTCACCTACAGTGACAAACTGAAGGTGAGTGGAAGGGGTAGAGTCACTTTGCATAAAGAAGAACTCAGTCAGACCATCTCACCTACAGTGACAAACTGAAGGTGAGTGGAAGGGGTATAGTCACTTTGCATAAAGAAGAACTCAGTCAGACCATCTCACCTACAGTGACAAACTGAAGGTGAGTGGAAGGGGTATAGTCACTTTGCACATCAAAGCTTTCGTCAGATCATCTCTCATACATTGACAATGTGAAGGTGAGTAAAAAGGGGTACAGTCACTTTGCCTTTGGTCAGATTTACAGAACAAAAACAAAAAACATCACTCACGTACCAGTCCACTTAGAAACACACTTTCCACACATGCAAGAACACCCCCAGTCACAATTTGCTGACTACCGAGTGATTTGAAATGATTGTGTCAGACATTTCCTGGTGACCAGACTCTGATTTGGGTCAGGCCATTGAATGTGGTTTGTGTGTTCTAGGGAGTTACGTAAGTGGACTGAGTCAAAGCCAAATGGATAGCCATGCAGCCAAGATGAATTCTCAGAGTTTATTGTTTGTATCTTCCATTTGTTAGTATTCATAGTATTAGTATTCATTATTTGTTCTGGTGTTGTTTGCAGTGTTCTCTGCGCTCCAAGCTTCCAAAGGATCAGACAGAAAGTGGCTCATTCTTTACCTTTCTTCAGCAACTGGTCACCAGGAAGTGATCAGACTTTCTCATTTGCCTGTCCAGGTGGCTCCGGAAAACTATGCTGGGTGTTTTTTTGTTTGTTTTTTTATAAAAAAAATTATGGTTAAATGCCCACCTACGTGTATATATGTGTGTGTGTGTGTGTGTGTGTGTGTGTGTGTGTGTGTGACTGTGTGGTTGGGGGTTGTGGAGTCTGCATACATATGCCTGCTGCATGTGTTCGTTTGAGGAGAGAATACATTCAGTTATGGCTTTGAATCATATGCACAGTGTCCTGTCTTTTGTAATTTATACTGCTGATGAGTTTTATTACTTTGTTATGTTTGTGAACTTATTGTACATACACTTCAAAAGCAATGAAGTGTTGCCAGTGATCTTTTTCCCTGCATATATTTTGCCATGGAAAATGAAACCATCCAATTTCTTTCTACCTTTTTCTCTTTGTCTTCCATGAGCTTTCTTTTTATGCTTACACAATGCAGACAGTCAGTTCCCCCCAGGTTCCTTCTTAGACTGTATTATTGTCCAAGTTCACAGTCTGCACACCACTGGAGAACTGGCACCTTTAATTACCATGCCCAGTCATTGTCCAGCTACACAGTTTGTTGGGTGTTGTGCACACCACTGGACAGTTGGCACAATTTCTTTCTACTTTCTAGACTTGAAAATTGTCCAGCTGCACAAAGTTTTGGGTGTTGTGCATGCCACTGGAGAGTTGGCACACTTCTTTCCTGATAAAGAGACTTGAACATTGTCCAGCTGCACTGTCTGCTGGATGTTGTGCATTGTGCACATCACCAGACAGCTGGCACAGTTCTTTGTAACCTTTTTCCCAGACCCGGTCATTGTCCAGCTGCACAGTTTGGTGGGTGTTGTGCACACCACCAGACAGTTGGACAGTTCTTTGTAGCCTTTTTCCCATTCCCGATCATTGTCCAGCTGCAAAGTTTGGTGGGTGTTGCACGCACCACCAGGGAGTTGGCCCACTTCTTTACAGGTTCTTTCCTTATAGACTTGAATGTTGTCCAGCTGCAGTCGGTTGGATATTGTGCACATCACTGAAGAGTTGGCACAGTGCTTTTTAGGTTCTGTCCCAAAGCTGATCAGTGTCTAGCTGCACAGTTTGTTGGGTGTTGTACACACCACCAGAGAGCTGGCACAGTTGCTTGTATGCTCTTTTCCCAGACCTGATCATTGTCCAGTTGCACAGTTTGTTGGGTGTAGTGCACACCACTGGATGGTTTGCTAAGTTTCGTTCTAGACTTGAAAATTGTCCAGCTGTACAGAGATTTGGGTGTTGTGCACACCACTGGAGAGCTGGCACACTTCTTTCCTTATAGACTTGATCATTATCCAGCTGAACAGTCTGTTAGGTGTTGTGCATACCACTGGAGATTTGGCACAGTGCTTTTTAGGCTCTGTTCCAAACCTGATCATTGTTGAGCTGCATAGTTTGTTGGGTGTTGTGCACACCACCGGAGAATTCGCACAGTTCTTTGTAGGCTTCTTACCAAACCTAGTCATTGTCCAGCTGTTCAGTTTATTGGGTGTTATGCACACCACTGAAGAGCTGGCACAGTTACTTTTTAGGCTCTGTCCCAGACTTGATCATTGTCCAGCTGCACAGTGTGTTAGGTATAGCGCACACCACCATAGAGTTGGCAAAATGCTGTTTAGGCTCTTTCCCAAACCTGATAATTGTCCAGCTGCACAGTTTGTTGGGTGTAGTGCACACCACTGGACAGTTGACACAGTGCTTTTCGTGATCATTGTCTAGCTGATTCTAGTCAGCAACACGGTGTACAGAGAATGTGTTTGAAATGACCAGCTGGTATTTCGTAGTTATTGGTTGAATACTTTGGGATGACTTTTTGTAGATTCAGAGTGTGTAAATTGTTCAGGCTGCTTTTGTCATTTTGAGTTTTGATTCTTTGTTTATTTTTGTTGTTTTCTTCTTCTTCTTTTTCTTCTGTGGAGTGTACAAGAACTGCAACATCATCACACTGTATGAACATAACACAAAGGCAGCGGCTTTTGCATCTTTGAGGGTGGTGAGTTTTAGATCTTGTGTCCTGTCAGAGATGCATGCTTCCATCATCCATATCCTCATGCTATGAATATATATGATACTTGGTCTGCTTAAGATGCTGCATGTCACAACACTGTTAGGAGTACCATATATGATTGCTTCAGTGTCGAGAATGTAACACTGTAGGTATGGATTTTTAAAATATTTGTTTTAGGCTCCTGCTCCACTCTTTGAGAGGTAGTGTCTGATATTTCTACTGACAACTTCTCTGTAAGTTTGTGAAAAAAGAGGGTTGCTTTGCTGGATTAAAACTTGGTGGCATATGCAGCCTGCTTCACATCTCTGCTTGGAATCGGAAGAGACACGTGTGACCACTCAATGTCAGGATATATATATCTGAGAGGGAGGGGAAACAGAAAGTTTAGATTTTTTCTTGAGAAAGTGAAAATGTGTTCAAAACATAAACACTTAACAGTCATCAAAACAGAAGCTTGCAGTACATTTTGACAACACGTTGCCACTGAAATGCATGAATGAGGACGGGTATCTGCAGTGCTCCACAAGTCCTTTTGCTCCAGATACATGGCAGTAGATATTTATGAAGATTTAATTACTGTGGCAACAAACTTCAGCCAACAGAGAATTAGCCAGATGTTATCATTTGTTAGTGTGTTTATTATTTGTAGCTTGAAAAGGGTGCTTGCATTGCAAATTTGCACGTGTTTTGTATTGTCCCATTACAATATCATTCTTTTTAACCTCTTGTGTGTTTGTATCTGATATTAATTGGATTTACTTCTTTAAACTACTTTTGTTTGACTGTTGTTTGTTTATTGCAAAACTATTTTCTATACCCTGATTAAGTTTTGCAACTGAGTACATTTATCGGCTGCATAGTTTTTACAGATTTGTAATGCAAGCAAGAAAGAATGGGAGTACTGGACATATTTTGTCCGTATTTCATGTTGTTTTTGTGTCTTCCTGCTTTGCGGTTTTTAGAGTTTGCATTCATTTGTCAGCTGTGGGCTTGATTTTGTGGTGTAAAAATTCTTCAAGTTTTGTTGTTGCCCATCTATTATGCAATACTTAATGCAGCAGTACACATTTATTAACTGGAATACATGTAAGTATACCATTTTGTTGAATCATAATTTGTGTACAGTGTGTACAATTCTTGTTTTTGGTATCACATGTATTTGTTTATACATCTGTAACAAATTCTTTTTCTTCTTCTGCTCAAACCAGAATCCTGGTTTGGACAATGTTAGAATAAACACCGGTTCAAGCATGCATGTGTGTTTGGGTGTGTGGGTGGGGGTGGGGGGATGCATACCTCTGTGTGTGCATGCATGTATGTGCATGTGTGTGTGCACAGGTGTGTGTGTGTGTGTGTGTGTATACACAACACTTTGTCTTCCTGAACTTCTTTTTTCCTTTCTTTGTGTGTATTGTGAGGGAGGTACACTGACTTCATTTGAAGCTTATCTGCAGAAAATATCCTTGAGGCAGATGAGAGGGTTTTCCTCCTGTCTTTTTTTTTTTCTTTTTTGAGACAGGGCCTTTTCAATTAGACCCAATATTGGAACTGTTTCAAAAGCAACACTAGGAACAGTTGTGTGACAGGATGGAGTATCCTGAGAATATGAACTATCCCTGATAATGCTTTCTTGATCTGAACTATACTGTTCATCTCTGTTGAGCTCCAGTGTTGTACTTCGAAACACAAGTTCATTTGATGTTTATGCTAGTTGCTATTACCATTAGTTTAAGAAGAGGCAGCTGTCACTGGTAATATTGTAAATACCCATTCATCTGATCTGCTGTTACTATCTAGATTAGCTGTTCATGTACCCGGTAATAAATAATCTACCTTTTTGTTCTGTCTTCCATGAGTGTTGTCTCTTAATCACTTGTAAGCAGCTGTGTGGATTGCAATGCATTTCAATTGAAACATTTATTAGCATTCACTTTTTGATTTTTGTACTGATCACATGCTTGTGTTTCTTCCTGATTTGCAGTATCTTTAGTTTTTTGTTTATTAATTATGTGTTGCAGTGTAAACCCACTGTTAGATGTAATCTTTACTCTGCCCCCAGAGGGAAGCTGGGGATGTTTTGATGTCATCCTCATGTCTGGAATCTCAGGGCTGTCATTTGATTTCACTGATGGTCAGTTCTCCTGATTTTTATGAAGAAATTTCTCCAGTGTTTTCAGTCAAGAAAAAGGCCTTTTTGTTTTGCTATTGTTGAGCAGCTAGGAGACAATAGCTGGTAGGTGGTCTGTGTAGCTTGCTGCCATATGGCACTGGTATTTGCCATTATGCACACACATGCACACACACACACACACACTTATAGACATACTGATTCCTTTTTATACTTTAATATCGATAAATCAGATGGAATGGTCAACTGTACCAGCATGCCAGCCTCATGTACTTTTATAACAAGGCAGTATTGGAGGGATTAAGTCTTTCAGAATTTATGGTTGATGTTTGTGTATATATGTTTTTTGTGTATGACTTGTTTTGTAGATTTAGCTTGAGAAAGGGAGAACATATGAGCAGTGTTGAAATGTGCACAAATGACAGTTTGATCAGTCTGATTGAAGGGTGTGTGGTTAAGAGGATGCTGAAATCCACTGAACAGTACTCAGCTTTTGGCTGCATAGTCCAGGCAGTCAGTTACATCATGTAGTTGTATTCCTGTTCAGACATTATGGCTGAACTTTGACCACAGCTTTCTTTCCATAGTGATACCAGCAGCCTGTAACTTATGCAGTGCAAATAAGAGAATTCAGCTTTTGCACTTTTCTTTTTTAACTTCTGTCTATGGAGATAAATTATTTTGTGTAAAAACAATGGTAAGCATGTAGTTTGGGAATCCATTGTGAAGATTTCAATCTGCTGGAAAAGTTATTGCTATAAACATCTGTAAACAAGTTGCATGAACTTTCACCCAAAATTAGCATATATTATGGAAAAGGGTAGTCAGTTTGCACTTGTCGTTTCTTTATTAGTATAGACAAGTTTGTGTGTGTGTGTGTGTGCATGTGCCCACGTTGAAATGATTGTAAGCAGATGGTAATTAGTTCCAAGAACGCTGGCAGTCTCATGGAGAATTTCAGTTACCTCTATTATTTATTGAATACATGTTTAGGTGATTTAAAAAAAAGTTTAACCTGTTATGGCCTGTGAAGGTTATCCCACTAGACAGAGCTGAGAGCTGAGAGGGGTCTGCTTTCTGTTTTTTCCTCGTTTTTTTCTGTTGCTAAAGGAACAGTGCAATCTGTAGAACAATCACCATGTTTGGTCAGCTAGCCAGTAGCTGGCTGTGAGGCAGGAATCATTTGTTTGAAAAAAAAATCAGACGCCGTTGAAATACTGAAGTAAATAAAAACAACAGCAACACTCCATTGTGATCAAAATATAAGTTTTCTTGAAACCTTTTCTCTGTAAACTAAGACTGAAAAATGCTGGGTATTACAAGTAGTTCAAATGCTATATATGCCAAAGCATGCTTAGTCATGCAATTTAAGTTAGTTCTACTTCATTATACGTGTAGTGGTTTTCATGAACATAACTCAGCGTACTGATCATACAGGTTACGTTTGCTGTCCTACATGATTCTTGTTGCTGCTCCCAGTTAGTTGTTTGAGGTGGGTGAGTGTGACCCGGTACTTATGGTTGATGGGAAGTTAAAATCCAGTAGCTTGGTGTTTTATGCCCAATCAACCGGTACGGTTATAACAGGGAGACTGTTAAAATCCAAAGACTAGCCTCATTTAGGTGGGCTCAAAATGAAGTTTATTTCACTGTGCACACCAGGCACTCTTCACTCTGAGGCTGCAGTGCTAGACTCAGTCTCAGATGCTGGTACTGGGCACTCTCTACTGCAACTGCACTTCCACATAGGCACAGGGCATTCAGCAATTTTAGCCACAGTGAAGACTGTGTAATCTGTCAAACAGGGCTAATGTATGTTCGGTTGCATTTTTTGCTCATTTTGCAGTTGTTTGCTTTTTGTATTTAATGAAATATGCAAATCATTCTTTCCTGTAGTTGAATATTTACTGCAACAGTGTAATCTTTTAAACATAAATGAGATAATTATGTAAAAAACAAAATAAAGAAACTGAAAATGTATTAGAATTGTTGTGTTTTCTGTTCTCCCTACCCTTGTCCTGATGGGTGCAAATTATCACATATTTGCTGCAATTTATGAAGCTAACTCATTTGACTAATTGATTTAACCCTTAGTTGCAGGATCTATACTGCTACAACTATTACTAAGCTAGTTTGCAGTTTTGAAAAAAATAATTGAAAAATTGCCTGTCCTGGTTTTGAAACTCCAACTGGTACATGCTAGCTGACAAATGCAAAGTGTCAGTGGTCTGTTAGATGGGGGGGGGGGGGGGGGGGGAGGGGGGACAGTGAATCACTCAGCATACACAAGAGTTAACTGAGACCTACACTATTACCTTTGCAAACATTTTACAATGGTACCTTCAAGGAACTTCATAAACAACACTGTACAAAAGCATATATTACTCTTTAAATTCCATCACATCAATCTCAAATGTAAGTAAATCAAACTGGATACAGTCGATCCTTGATTTTCTTCACTCGTGAGAACAGGGAGGAGAGAACTATGATGCACAAAGCTTGGCATAAAGCAATCTTCAGCTGGAAATAAGTAACACATCTTGGTATAATTTTATGCCAGGTTAGAACACTGAATCTGGAACCTTTTTGATTGATATTAAAACTTTTGCTATCTTTATGTTTGAATATTCACAACATCAATTGTTTGAACAGTGAAATTCTGTTTTCTAAATGTTAAACAAGAAATAACAAAGATCACAGGACAAAAGTAATTGTAAGAGTTAGTCAATCTAACTAAGTCAATCAAAAAGAAAAGGGGGGCATATGCCTTTGATTGCGTTATAATGAAAGGTCATGTTGTAGTCTCTCAAACACACAAAACAAATTTAATGTGGTTTCTGTTTTTATTTGACTCTTCTCATTTCAAACAGTAAAGACAGTCACACTGGCCTATCAAACACACACAAATTACAAATATAACTTTCATTTACCACCACATCTAAGTTGCTGCACCTCAAAAGTGGTGATTGTGAATAGATTACAGCATAAGCTGTCCATGCTTGTATATGTATTAAAACCATTTAAATGTTAAGTTTCAACAGTACAAATTGCAGTAAAAATAAAAATAATTTATTGATGAAATCATCAACATAAGCATTCAGCCTACAGGACTTAATAGTAAAAGCAGGAAAACTATTAACATGAGAGAGATAAATAATAAAAACTAAATCAGTAATTTATTACTAGCAGACACACTGAACAGAAGAACAAAACTGACAGACTATAACAGATCTCTGTGTGTTTCCAAGATCCATGCATGCTTTATGCACCACATCTATTTCTCAGGCAATATATTTAAAAGTTTTTTTGTTTTGTTTTTAAATTGACCATAGACCATGACAAGCACATACAAGCCTTAAAAAAAATGAATATTGGTTTAGTAATGGTATTTGATCTGAACTGATGTCAACAACTGCTTGTAAAATATAACATCACAAAATAAAATTGTTGACCAAAGTATGTGTACCAATCAATCACGTATTTCCAACACAACCAATATCTAAACAAGTTCACAAATCACACTATAATACTATAAGAAAATAACATAATAAAATGTCAAACATAGCTTTGTTGCTGAAAATGTTATCCCATGAACCAAGATGTAAAGTCATTTGGCTGCCCATTATGTTGCAACCATACAGCTTGTCAAAAAAATCTTTGGAATAATGTTAAGCCTGTTTGGTATATATTGAGCAACAGCTTCTACATTTGGTCACTGACACCATGTTGAAATTCTTCACGTGTTTCAACTAGATGACAATAGCAAAAAATCATACTCTTATCGACTAGATAGAACATCATGAAGAATTTCTATTGCATCTTATTAGTTGTAACCACACAAAACTTGTAACTTCCACTCCAATGATGCTGTGCTTGCACCAAACCAAAGTAAGAGGAAAGGACAAATGAAAGAAATGAAGAACCCAGCGTCCCCTACACACACACACACACACACATACAAAATGGCAGCTGTGCCACTGCAAGGAATGTTGCACCAAGTTCATATGCACAAGTAACATTCAGTCTGTCTGTCATACTCTTGACTGCCATCAAAAGACTTCTTGTCTACACATACACTTGCCATACACAATGGTTACAGCCACTTCCTTTTGCAAAAACTCTTTCTGTATAAGTGAATAATGTCATTAATGATTATCAGTATAATAAAATGACAAAATTCTAACAATGTACATCAGTAAAAACAAAAACAAAACAAAAATCAAAATTAATATGACAGAATAATATCTTCATGTCCAAGATATGTTCACAAAAAGTGAAAATATCAAAAACTCTTAATATGATCAAGTGAAGTAGGCCTAATGAACCCACCAAAACAATTACACACCTCAGGAAAAAAGCAATTGGATACTTTGCAATGAATGTTCAGTCCAGATCATGCTTGTGTAAAATGAAGAGTGACCAGCAACAACAGTCTCAGATGACCAATGTTCTTCAAACTTAGCAAGCATCTCTTGTGCTTCATTTTTTTCATGTGTACTTTGAACCTTAAGTACCTTGTAGCTGTAATGGGATTGTCTGTCAATACGTAATTATAGGTATAGTCAATATATATATACCTGAAACCACCATATGAAATAATTAAAATCAATACAATATTCTGCTCTTGAATTAACAAACCCGATGTAACAATTACTCTAGCTTGACTATTTCTAGTACTGTTAGATGAAAATAGCGAAACAAACTGCTCACACACAAAATTTAAAAAGGATACTTCATATCCCTACAACTCATCATGCTTAGGTCCACTGAATTCTTCATGTGAAATAAGTCCATCTTTGTCCTTGTCTTCATGTTCAAAAATCTGAGTAACAATTGTGTTGTGCTGTTCATCACTGACAGCTGCCTCGGGCCCAGCTTTCTTGGCCTGCTCTTTCAAAAAGTTGGAAACCTGTAACATGAGAAGTTAGTCAGTTAGTAACTGAATTTTAATGTCCTCTCAACTGCAAAGGATCACCTTAGGACAATCAAATTTTATCATCAGCAAATGCACATTTCAAAACTCATCTCATTTAAACCTTTTCTTGAGCCAATCTACAAAACAGATCCCTACAAAAACATGAAACAAAACATACATAAACATGAAACAGTAACATGAGAAAAAAGAATGAATTACAGCACTGCCTTTCTACAGAACAGAAATATTTATTAGTTGTAAATGAACTAGCCTTCTTAATATATATCCTGATACAGAAGAGAACAAAATAAAAGCATAAGGTATGGAAAAAAAAAAAAAAAAAAAATTTTGTTTTTAAGAACACTAGGTTTTTGAGTGATAATATTGACAGGATCAGATGTACAAAACACTGCTAAGGTCAGAGAAGGCCTGGTGTCTGCTTAACTCTGTTTCTTTCTTTTTTACCCCCTCAGCCATCATCACCATCCATCTCTCATGCTGATTACCATGATCACTATGATCACCATCAGGCCACAGACTAAGGTAGGCAAAATGAGTCACTTGGTGCCATTTTGTACCTGTATCTGATCCTGTTAATCATGACTACACATTTCTTTTTAATCCAGTATCAGAATAACGAGTCATTTTTTAAAACAGAAACAAAATCCTTAATTTGATTTTTTTTATTTTGAACTCTTCTACCTGCTAAACAAAACAGGTTTTGAAATCTCCCCCCTCCCCCCCCCCCCCCCCCCCCCCCTGCTCCCACACACATTTGCACACACACACATGGCAAAATAACTGGGCAACATTTTTTTTCCCTTTTCCTTTTCTTCAGTTTGTTTTTAGACAAACTGACATACACTGAAATGATGGTCAATTTGAAATATTCCCTTCCTTCCAGTGTTGATATTTCCCAGATTTGTTTTTTTAAACAGTCTTGCATGGGTGACTTGGCAGCTTTAGCAAATAATATACTGCTTCATATTTTCTGTAATTGCACTGGTTGACTGGGCATAAAAAACAAAGTCACTTACTCATATTTTCTAAATAACTTCAGGTTTGCAAAATAAGAATATTTTTGAATGGCTAGTTCTAATGTTTCATTTCCTCAATGTGTAAATAATCTGTACTAACTATGCTCAAATCATATGCAAAATGGCCCCATGGTATCATCATCATAACAATGTTACATCCTGCTTAGCCACAGAAGCTGGCTCTGCACATGTGAAGCCAACATTAAGCCAGACAGACAAGGCAAGCCAAACAAAAAAGTGGCCAAGTATGTAGTCAATTGCAGGGGAGAAGAAAAAATCCATGCAGGCACCAGCAGTGGCATTTGAGCACTTACCTCTTCTTGTGAAAGGAACTTGTCTTCGTTGGAATCAATCTCCTTGAAAACATTGGGAGGAGAAGCACCATCTTTGATGTTAAGCAGCTCCACTTCAAAGGTGAGGCTAGACTTGGGGAGGAATCAGTTCACCTGGAAAACAGCAACAGTGTTGAAATATGTGCCACCCACTGACACAGCAGTGTCTCCATAAAGCACCTCAGCATATCCTAGTATATTCAGTCACTGCCTAATTTTCTGTCATATTCTCTTTGAAACAACTCTCCTATGGACACTGAAATGATGGTAATATTCACTACCCAAATGGGCAGCATCATTATTATTATTGCATGGTTGGGGTAATTTTGACAAACTGTAAACACATCACACAGACGAAGACTACACACACACACACACACACACGAAATATAATAAGCTCCAATGTTATATCAAATTTCATGCTCCTAACAGCAATAATTGCTTTCAAACAAAAGAACAAAATCAGTATGGCATGGCAGCAAAATTAGTACTGATTAAAACAAACTGGATCAGGACAAACAATAATTTAGAAAAGAAATCAATTATTTGGGTGACTTTATGGCTGTTACTACCTTCTGCCTGAAGTATGAAGTTTTTCAGACAGTGGTCTTTTTTTCCTTGCCTTTTTTTATTTTTTATCACAAAAGTGCTTCCTGTATTCAGGAATCAACACGCAATTATACTTGCCATGATATTATTTACACTACAGACTCTAATCTAAACCTACACCCAAACAGACATAGGAAACCAAGAAATGAATTTTATTGACAGAATTGCTCTCAGAAAATAATCTTTGATTACTGGGTACAGTAGGAAACAACTGATGCCTGCAATACACAATCACTGTGCATCAGGCAATACATAATGTAACAATATATGACCTTGGTTCAGGTTGCTCTTGTATTAATTGCTACCCTTCTTGTAGTTGTACAAACAGTATCTGAGTACAGGATCAGTTTATATGAAAATATTGACCTTATGTTTGTGACAGATGTTTTTGTTGATAACATATACGGTAATGAGACAAAGTGTGTCAATACTATTACACACCAGCTGGTTATTTGTATGACATCTTGTGCTGTGTGCAACATGTGGTGGAGGTCTGGTTTTTGCACATCCCTCAGCTCTTCTACCTGTCACGTTCACTTTTGAACACAGCTCACTTGAACTCCTTGAACCGACACTGTCCCTTCAGCACATAGTGGGGTTAGAGTGCCAGACTCATGATGGGAAAAGGGAGGTGGGTTCGAGTCCTGGCAGGAGTGGATGGAGAATCTTCTTCTGGGTCAACTTTCTGTGTTGACTCTTATTTTCAGTATCAGTTCCACCCCCATGATACCACAATAGCATGTAAGAGATCCAGGTCATTCTGCCCAAAAGAGCAGGTGGCAGTTTACAGCCAAACATGCATGCATCCTGCAAATGGCTTTGCAAGATCATACACATGGTGTATGGTTGCATGGTGTACACAATGCTCCAAGACAGCAGCAGTATCACATAGCACCAGACATGTAACAACTAAACAGCACTGTAAGTACACCATTTCAGTGGATATAAAAAAAAAAAAAAAAAAAAGCTTAATAAAAAGCTACAGTCGCTCATTTAGAATCACATGATGAGAAGCACGAGGGTGGAGAATAGCACTATGACTATATAAAAGCCATGAGCAACATACAGATCCATATTCTTCCTTTTGTACATGCCCCCCTCCTGGCAAGAAAAAAACAACTCTATGACCTGCCCCACCTTGAACAGTTTCTTGATTTTCTTGACTGTTGC
This sequence comes from Alviniconcha strummeri, assembly GCA_963584105.1. Taxonomy (NCBI): domain Eukaryota; kingdom Metazoa; phylum Mollusca; class Gastropoda; family Provannidae; genus Alviniconcha; species Alviniconcha strummeri. Next base: position 5,643,355 of record OY757548.1, read on the forward strand.
AACATCATGAATGAAAATATTCCTATCTCAGTTGTCTTCAACTTGCAGTTTGAAGTGTGACCACAAAAACGAGTCACACCCTTGCACAGTATTTTTGACATGGAACAGTGTGTGTGTGTGTGTGTGTGTGTGTGAAAATCTAGCTTTTCAACCTCAAAGAATCTGATCAGTGCTTTCCGGTTTGATCTGCTGTGTGTGTGTGTGTGTGTGTGTGTGTGTGTGTGTGTGTGTGTGTGTGTGTGTGTGTGTGTGTGTGCGTGTGTGTGTGTGTGTGTGTGTGTGTGTATGTGCGCCCCTGTGTACGCATGTGACTTCAGAAGGAGTGGGGAAAGTCAGATTAAGTGATATATGTCAATGTGTCATTCTCCATATTTATGCAGAGAAACATTGCATAATATCTGAGTATTGTTACCCCTTCTCTTTAAGCTTTTAGGGATTTGCACTGAAAAAAATAATCTTTGTATGAGAGCAGGGTGTAAACACAATGTGGAATTTAGGTGAGTTTCTCATGAAGTCAAAATTAGTCTTTCAAATTTCTGAATAAAAAATATGTTTAGAAGATCATTCCCAAGTTTATGCTGCTATTTCTGTTTTGCCAAAACCAGAAGAAGACTGCAATGAACAAGCAGGCAGCTAAGGAGCATGATCAACTCTTGTGGCACTGATAATTATAGTGCAGTGCCATTCAAGCACTCAGAACAATGATAGTACCTTCTATTAGTTGTAAACAATACATCTGCTGATCATTACTTTAATACACTTGCTTTATACAGTATAGTCAACAGCAGAATATTATTCTGTTCGCCATAAAGCAATTACTTCATGTGTTGAAAAACACACACACATTATATATATATATATATATCTGCCAAACTGAGGTCCTCCTAAATAAAATGACTAATTGTGCATTGTAATGTATCATCCTTGCATTGAGTCACTTCTTCTTACTTATGTTCTTTAGTTCCTTCTATTCATCCCTCGCCCTAATAAAACTGTACCAGTTGACTGGGCGTAAAACACCAGCTTACTTACTCTATTCATCCCCCTTGGAACACAAACACACTTTCCTACTTCACACACACACAAACACACCTGCACCCTGGTCTCCATAGCCCAGATGAGGAGGGATGATCAGTTTGCGCTTCTCTCCGATGCACATGTCCAGCAGACCTTTCTCCCAGCCCTGGATCACCTGGCCCACACCGATCTGGAACTCGAAGGGCTGACTTCTGTCATGACTGCAACAGAGAGAAGGGGAGGGGGACATCTATTGAGTACTGCATCATCCATTATAAGGTGCATCATAAACACCACTCAGCCCTGACAACAAAAGGGTTCAGTATGAAACTGTGCAAGCATGTATAGAAGAATGTGTAGTCAATTTTGTGTGAAAAAAGAATTTTACATCACTAACAATTAACATGGATTATCATCATCAACATCAAAGCAAAACTGGATAGATAGGCTTTATTTAAAAAAACAAATCAGCATGTCTTATCAGTGCAAAGCAGATGGTACCATTGTTGTTGTTTCAGTAGTGTTCCACAGCTGAACACTCTGGGAGTCACCCACTATATAGTGTGTGTATATAATATATATATCTAAGGTTGGGGGGGGGGGGGGGGGGGGGGGGGGGGAGAGACAGAGAGAGTGAGAGAGATCTATGCAACTGTACATTCACAAATTGCATTCCACAGTGTGAGAGGATTGTGCCTGTGACCAGCACACAGATGAAGCCAAGCCTGAAAAAGAACTGCACAAGTAAGCATACACATACACTTTGATTCAAAGTTTGAAGCAAATCATAACTGCAGAGCTCTCTATTTATTGGCCAAGGAAAGGAGATTTTCTCTTTTCATTATGTTTGTTTCATTCTGTGAAAAACTGCCAAAAGGATTTCACAAATTAATCTGAAAGAATCTAGGTGAATGAAAACTTTTCTATGGAGAAGGATCACACAGAAGCAAAGACCCTTCTTTCTCCTCTGTCCCAAACTTAGTGCACACACACACACACACACACACACACACACACACACACACACACACACACACACACACACACACACACATATATATATATATATACACATACACACACACATTCACACCACAAACACATCAGAGAGACAGAGATACAGTTAGAGTTCTAAACTGTTCATCTGAGCACGTCAGCAGAATTGCCAATCCCTCATTAAACTATAACCATGTCTGACAGTGACACTAGTGACAGGTAAACTGCCTGTGGCCTTCTCCTGGTGCAGCATACTGAGACCTGTGTAATATACCTGTGGCTTGTCCCATCAACTGCAGTCTACCTGTCAAATAAGGACCACTGTGGCAGGAAGTTTAGCTGAATGACACCAGTCACTGCCTAGGGGTAAGAAGCAAACACTGACATATAAACCAGTGCCCAGGAAGCACATGATTTACTGCTGTTCTGCAGTCAGAAGGCAGTCAACACAACCTACCAGCTGCCCTGTCCTCTTCTTCTTCTCTCTTTACTCTAAGATGTTGAACTACCATTTGTACCAAGCAGATCTGGCAAAGGGTTAAAACAAAATTTAAAAAAGGTAAAAAGGGGTATGTGTATGTGTGTTGGGAGGGAGAGGAATATATATAGTACAACCAAGGATGTAATAACCATGTATAAAATGCCATTTGAACACCTGCACTTCTCATAAATTAGATGGGGACAAAGTCTACTTTAGTACTTCAGCTACTTGTAACACCTCTGTGACCACATCAGAAAAATAAACAATTTGGAAAACTGGGTGAAACGGTATTCAAAGAAAATGTAATATATCAGTATTTCTCATAATAATTAAAAATACAATATTAAATAACAAACTCCCCACAAATCACAATGTTATTGTAGATGATTAGCAGTAAGAAATTAAATCACATAACATTTTTTTTTAAATTATTATAATTTATACCACGATTTAAAAAACAACAACTGAGGGTATCATATATTTGAGAGCCTCATGGGGGGGTGGGATTTCTTATTATATGTTACATGTATCATAACACAATAGAAACATAATTTTGAGAAACTTGAATCTAAAACTCAAATGTTCATTATTATAATATTAGCCTAAATTGTGAAATTCATGACCCATCATTGTGGACTACTATGTGAAAAGAGCAACACTTTTTTCCCAATTGTTTTGTGGCTTGTCTTGTTTTAGTTTGGACAGTCTGTAGCCATAAACCAGTCAGTTATTTCTGCTGTTTATTTTCTTCATTCTTCAAGTTGCATGATTCCCATAATATATATATTTGGTGACTTTTCCTTTGAAAAACAAAACAAAACAAAAAACAGATTATTTTGATTTTTGTGAATCCTTTTTGTAGCCTCATACAAGTCATACACTGTAGACCTATGTATTCCGGTCAAGATGACCTCATGTATTAAGGAATGATGGTTCACTATGCTAAATTTGTTGTACAATGTGTGTGTGTGTGTGTGTGGGGGGGGGGGGGGGGGGGGCTAACTTCAAGTATGCATCATGAAAAATAAGTAGAGCATCTGAGTGTGACTCTGTGAGCAATCTCTAGTGTCAACAACAGGCCAGTAATACTAATAGTTCTTTCCTTCTGGGGTACCCTTTTGACCTCCTGGGCTTACTACTGTTAGTGGTACTGGCGTTAGTCTGGACAAACTGGAATGACCAGTTCATTCCGCTGTTCACTAGAGCAGCACTCACTTGAACTTGTTGAAGAAATACTAATTAAAGGGGATGGAAAGTGTGGCACACTCAAACAGAGGAAACAGCAGTGTTGACTTGTCATGCACAATGTACAGTAACTGACCCTTGGTGTGCAAACCCATTTCCAGAGTACATAGCAAACTTGAGATGGGAAGAAACTCCGGTTTCCATGTTTTTTCAGATGAGGTTAAATGTGTGATAATTGTAGCATCAATGCCATTACACACATATTTTAAAATTTAACTAAATACTGTGCCAACATGACTGAACTCTGATTTCTAAACAATGAAGCCACTCTTTTTTGTTTAAAAAAAAAAAGGGGGGGGGGGATTGGTTGATGAAGTGTCTGATGATGAAATACTTTGATATGCCATAAAACATGTTATGAATAGTAATGTAATCACCAACACATACCAAATCATTCCAGTTATGATTATTTGCAACTAGCATAATTTCCCCTTGGTCCTGCTGTAAACTTCTGGGGGTTCGCAGTGTATGTTTTACGGAACTTAGTCACACTCACACTTGTTGCAGGCCCAGTTAGTGTCTTGAAAACTGGTCACTCCAGGTACAGTCCTCTTGTTAAGAAGGGAGATAACCTGTTTTATCTCAGTTATTTATAACTTGTGAGACAGATTCTCCTAGATGCTGAGCAGACATTGTATGATTGACAGGACATTAAAAGCCAGTTACTGTCTCCTACTCTCTGAGCTTTCTCCCTCATTTCTTAGGTTTTTGGGATTGAAGTTTAGAAAACAGACGCAAGTGACTGATTGCTATGGCATTATATTTAGATCTGGAAGCCCATAACCCTTTCCCTGCTTTTAAAACATCATATGATGCCTTTCACTTCCCAAATGTAATGTTTTATAACATCCCACTTGAATGTTGCCATTTATGCCTGTTCTTTAGTGGAGAAAATGGCTCAGAACAAGTGCTTCTGGTTTTGCTAAGCCTCTCTTTGAAACAATTTTCGGAAGTAACCAGAACTGGTGGCATAATACATTGCCAGGGAAAAGGTTTAAAGAGAGTAAGGTCCAAAAGGAAAAAATATCATGAGGGAAAAAAGCTTCCTTCCTTCACAAAGAGCCCAATGGGGGCCCCGTGAGAGTGAAGCTGAAATAAGGCCCCCAGTTGTGAGAATGGGTCACAGATGAATTGTTGTACTGGAAATAATCTTGTGTGTCTTTGATATTGCAGACTGCTGAGTCATCCCCGGTTCTGGCTGCCGGTGGAACACAGGAGGTTGAAGCTGGCGGAGAAGAAGCTCGGTGAGTGAACGTTGCTGTCGTATTTCTGCTTTGGAGGGGAAATAATAATGCAGGGGATTTGTGTAGCACTGCTCTTTCACACAAAGTGGGTACGAAACACTCTAACACTGACAACACACTCAAATGCATGCATGCACACACACGCACACACATGCACGCATGCACGCACTCACACACACTTACGCATGCATGCACACACAAACGTACACATGCACATTCACACACACACACATACCCATGCCTGCACACACACGTGCACACACATTCACACACACCACACACGCACACGCGCAGGATTGCGAGCACATGCAATGCCAGTACTGTGGCTAAGAGCATACGCATGCATGCATGCACACACTCCCACACACACATACACACACACACACACACACACACACACACACACACACACACACACACACACACACACACACACACACACACTCAATTACAGACAGGAGAGTGGGGGTGTTTGGATAGGGGGTGGATGCAGCTGTGAAAAATGACAGTTTAGAAATAGTTATTGAACAGGTGAATTTTGGGGTCAGTGGTGAAAGAGGAAGAAGAACCAGAGTGGCAGAGTGTTTGAAGCAATTTGCAGGTTGTGTTTTGTCCTAATAAATAGCATTTTAAAATATATTTTTTTAACCTTTTATGTGTTTGGATCTAATTCAAACAATCAAAACAAATTTGAGCATTTGCATTTAGCTGTTTGTTTTGTGTGCATTGCTTTTCTATTGTTCCTACCCATAAACCCAGCTCAAACATTCCCATGCAGGCTGAACACTTGAGTGCATAACACTTGAGTCTGTCTCTGTAATCATTTGTCAGATGTAAACGTCACTTGTTCTTTTCCACCAGTTAGCCCTTTCCCTGTCAAAGACCATGTATTGGTAGTTCAGCTTCTTCTAAAGACTAGTCAAAAGAATGTAATGTATCCAGAACTGTTCTCTTGCATTTTTGGTTGTTGACGTAGTATTTCATTGTCCCTTTTGGGAAATTTGACTCACATCAGTTTGTCCCATGTGAGAAAGCATGAAAAGCTCAAGTTCAAGCAAGACATTCTGTGGCATCCTTTAAACAAACAGTAAAACACTTTGCTGAGAATGTCATAGGATGTGCTAGAAACAGTAAACAGATGAAAAAGATGTTTTTACAAATATAAAGCAAGGTGCAATTGATAATTACTTTCTAGTGATTGACGTGCACGTAATAAGGAAGATGTCTTTTGATGTTACGGTCTTGTTGCCTTCTTTCTCTTCTCGGCATCACATTCCTTATTTCAGATCTTGTCTCAGAGTTTGTAACTTTCACACTGTGCATTTTTCAGCGTTGGCGGAGCTGTCGCTATGGCGCCAGAAGAAGGAGGAAGAGCGCAAAGCCCGACTGGCAGCAGGCAAGGAGAAAGTTGGGAAGAAAGGAAAGAAAAAGGGGAAGAAGAAGCTGCAGCGTAGTCAAAGCATTTGTTGATTCCCCATGGCTGCTGTCCTTCTGGTTGAACGATCGCTTATCTACAGTCTCACAATCGTAGTCTGTCAGTGGAAAGGGGAGGGAACACTCATGATAGTATGGTTGTTCCCCTTGTTTCCCTTCCACTGATCAGGCTGGTGCAGAATGGAGCCCTGTGCTGTTTGCATTCAGTGATTTGTTCTCTCCTTATCTACTTTCTGACAGTTGTAGTCTGTCAGTGGAAAGTGGTTGGGGGATGTGGGGGGGGGGGGGGGCGGCACTCATGATTGTCATAGTATGGTTGTTTCCCTGGCTTCCCTTCTGCTGATCAGGCTGTTAGTGGAATGGTGCCTGGCACTGTTCTGAGTCAGTGATTTGTTCTCTCCCCTCTAGAAAGGGGAGGGAACACTCATGACTATCATAGTATGGTTGTTTCCCTTCCCCCTGATCAGGCTGCTAGTGGAATGGAGCCCAGTGCTGTTCTGATTCAGTGATTTGTTCTGTCCTGTCTGAGAGGGACACCAACTGTCCCAGTCAAGGTGAGGTGAGGGAAACAGTCACATCCATAGCAGTGGTTGTTCCTCTTCACTTGTCAGACTGCTGGTCAACAAACTCTACCAACTTAATATTCTTGTCACCAGTACCCCTTCAGGGGAAACTGACATGACTCAGAGGGGCAAGAGGAAACCACTGATATTCAGGCTGGATGGGTAATTGTTTCCTTCTGCAGAGTACTTAATATATAATAACTGTCCATAGTATGGGGAGGGGACCCTGCAGCTAATGTATGCAGTATGGTTGCTTCCCTTCATGTATTGGGCAGTTCTCATGGGGTCTTATGATTCAGAGGAAAAGATCAGCTTACAGTATTTCTCAATCTGTGTGTGTTCAAAGTGAATCACACTGAATGAATACATAAATGAAAGGAAAGAATCCCCTCCCCCCCCACCCCATTTTTAAATATTTTTTCTGCAAAAGTTTGATGTAGCAGTTCTTTACATACAAGAACTTTGAAATGGTCGCACAAAAGCATTATGATGCATGCAGTTTACTTCCATATCCTGACTGTTTAATGCCTTTTATCTGTTTGTTCAGTTGTCAACCAAAGTAGTAGTGCATACTACAACTGCCACCCAAGAAGAATACGGAGAACTGTGAGGCCTTCTGTATTACTTTGTGGTGGACTTTGAAGCAGTTTGTGCATGTTTTAATTTATATTTAATTTGTTTACATTTTGAACCTTTTCTTGATTGATATTTTGTATAATATATATACTTATGAATGTTTTTGCTTGAAACTGGTTTTGTGCCATTTCATTGTTTTATTTGTGATATTACTATAGATTTGTATTTATTAGAAAATCCATCCATTGTTGTTGAGCTGCTGATTTTTATCATTGATCTCTTTTGCCCCTTTTGAGGCAGATTTTTTGGAGTGCTTTATTTGTACTAATATAACTTTTGGATTTTTCCAAGAGGAAATGTGAGGATGGCCAGCTGTGACAGTTGTTCTGACTTGACTGCTGAATGGTTGTTTATTTATAAAGTAAAACTGAAATTTTAAAAAAGGTTTAATAAATTTTGTACAGTGGATTCTTTTCTTTTTTTGTCATCTTGTAGATGTTTGGGCAGTTTCAAAATTTACAAGTTACCTGTTTTTCTGCAGCAGAAAATTAAAGTCCTGGCTTCTGCTGAGAACCCAGAGCTTCTCCATTTTAAGCCTGGGAAATGTTACACTATAGCTTTGCATGCTTTGCCTACTGCCAAGAAGTCTGCTTTTCTAGTGTTTGCCTACCTGATGCGTTCAACTTCATTTTTCCAATCCTCCCACAACATCAAGTTATGTGTGATGTGAATGTTGAACCAGATTTCCATGTGTGAACAGATCGTGCTTCAGCCTAATTTGACCTTAACTGTGGTTGACTGGAAAAATGTGAACAATATACTTCATCTTCCTTGGCATTCCACAACTGTCCCAAGACATATAGCTTGACGATATTGATGAATTTTATTGTTTGCAGAAATGCCTCTTTGGAGCTCTAGAGCTTTTCTGCGAGCATGCCTCCTTCCATTCAGTCCACTGCTGTTCTTCCTTGTATAGGGGGTAGAACAGCAGGAGATGTTGGGTTTGTGGTTTGTCAGCCTGTCTCACATGGGCAGTTAGTTGACTGTGTGTGACAGACTGGGGTGATACAGGTAGTGTGTGTGACAGACCTGGGGCGATACGGATAGTGTGTGTGACAGACCTGGAGCGATACAGATCGTGTGTGTGACAGACCTGGGGTGATACAGGTAGATGCTCAGTCAGCAATAACCAGTCTGTAGTCAGAAGATGATCTGCAGGTGTTGCATCTGGTTGTCAGATGGAATCAGTCAGTCAGTCCTGTTTGTTTGACTTTCTTTGAGGGTGTACTAGTGTTAGCACATTTGGCAGCCTGTTCTTATACTTGAAGTTCACACAAAGTGCAATTTTGTGCTTACTAAATGATGTGTACGATGAAGCAGTTATTCCTTGTTCCCTTTATTACAACACTTATCATTCATAGCGTTTGCTGGGTGAATATTTTGACTACTGCTTTGATGAATGTGAGGTACTGGTGAAAGAATGTTTTGTCAACAACAACAAAAACTGTCTTACCAATGCTACCCTGTATGGAAATGCACCATCAACACTATTACCAGTAAAGGTAAAATGATGACCTTTAGGAAAATATGCTCTCTGTTGGAGGCTGTGTGTAACGTTTTCATACCTGCTAAGGAAGAAAAAGAAGAAAAAAAGAGAAACCACAGAGTAATGAAGTGGAGCCTTCAGGCAACAAACTCCTTTTAGACAACATTCTGCCCAGGACAAAATGATTCAAATGCGCCCACAAAGCACCTTGTATTTTTAATTCTTTGCAGGTAAAGTACTGTTGAAGGAAGTCACCTAATTCTTAAAAACAAATTTCATGCAATTTCATCCAAGTGAGAAGAGAACGAAACAAAAGCTTAAATGAAGGATTTCTTTTAAAATTGTGTTTATTCACCCCAATACGCCTGCTCTGTACACAATCCAGTTCAAAACCCAACTCAGAACCACTGTTCCACTTAGCCCACTGGGGTGAATCAGACTTGTAAATTTTTGGTATCAACTGCTGATCATACTTCTGCCTTCCTTTTTTTATATTTTTCTTTAATCTGGTTTTGATAAATTAGAATGGTTGATGATACCAGCACATCCTAGCCTTACATGCACTTTTTACAGGGGTCATGCTGAAGGGACTAACTCAGCAAAAATGTGTGTTTGATGTTTGGGTATACATGTTCTGTTTTATGTTTGTGTAGGGATTGGTTTTGTAGATGACATGAGAAAGGGTTTATATATAATTATGAAGAGTATTTAAGTGTGCATTTGCTTTTGACAGAGTTCAATCTCCTGATGTGACCCTGTGCAGTTAACAGGATGTTAAAATCCAATTACTAACTAACACTCCCATGAACCTGCTTGTTCCTGTGTGTGTGTGTGTGTGTGTGTGTGTGTGTGTGTGTGCGTGCGTGCGTGCGTGCGTGCGTGCGTGCGTGCGTGCGTGTGTGTGTGAGGGTGCATGTGTGCAACATATTTTAATAAACTAATTATATTTAGTGCTCTTCTTTGGAAAAGCTGAATTTTCAGTTTGAATTTCTAATACTGGCTGGATATAGCTATGTGAAATGCTGGTCTGACAGTTTGTGAAAAATGCTGGTTAGATTTAAAGAAAAGAAAATCACTTAGGATATTTGAATGATGGTATTTGGATTTTTAAAGAGCTACATGACTTTTGAGAAATGTTGGTGCTTAAAAGCTGCTGTCTCCAGAAAATGCCTTTTATATATTTGTGATGCTGGTACACATAGCATTATTTTGTGTGATTTTTAAACATGTATGACCAGGTTTTTAATGATTTGTGTATTCCAAAACAGCATTTATTAAACAGTTTGAATGAGGGTAAAGTTTACTTCGCTGTCTCTTCATTTAGGTATCTGTGCTTTGTGACAGAAAGCCATCAACAAATTGATTGCATGAACATGCAGTGTGTGCACTTGTAGTTATACTGCACACTTGTTTGTCTCTGCAGTGCACTTGTACTGTGCTATTGTCAAGTTCTTCAAGTGAGAAATGGAATAAATTAAATCAAATTAATTTGGGATAGATGTCTATAAGCATTGATTAAAAAACAAACCATTGTGTCTCAACATGTTGGTGTATTG
>OY757548.1:5656512-5679692 GCA_963584105.1 Alviniconcha strummeri
ATGATTGTGAAAAGTATTCCATACAGTCACATTTTCCTGACCTTGAAAATAGGTGAAGGTATATAATATATATATAATCAAAATTGCTACAAACTGGTAAAACACTGAGTATAATTATGATCACACACAACTTGAAGGATCACACATAAACATAGCCTGAGAAATGCTAATACACAATTGGCTTGCAAAAGTGTATGATGTATATTGCTATAAATTATATAGTTGTGACTATGGTACAGAATACAAGTTATAAAAGTTTGAAGCTGATCAGGTCAGAATGAGAGTCAGACACACACACAAAAAAACTTCCCATGAGACCTTTTGAATGCCACTTCAACTTTGTAAGTTAGGTCAAGCTTACCAAATCCATTATGAACAAGTACCTAAAACTGTAAAAGCTCAACAGAGGTCATCACCATGAAAAGTATGAAAGATCTTACTAAAAAACGGTCTGAAATAATGCCAACATTAATGGAAATGTTCTAATCCTCATTTATATATTTAATGTTACAAGCATCAGGGTGAACTACTGGGATTTCAGTTACCAGGGTGTAACATGATTTTTAAAGTGACAATTACATATATTGAGAAATAATCCTGTTTGTTAGAGAGGTACATTTATCAGTTTATGGTGATGATGATGAAGTGATGCTTAATGTCCTCAGATGTCAGTTGACATATTAAGGAAAAGTTGTGACCAATGCCGAAGCATGGTTCAATAATTCTTTACATCCATGGAAACCAGAAGGCTCGTTAGGACGGACAGCCCAGGACAGCCACCTCAACTCTCACACAGCTCCTGAACTATGTTCTTCATGGTAATGGCATGCTTGATTTTAGTCCAGTTTCTCACTGCCATCTTTTCTGTTTCACTACCACCTATGACTAAACTACCAGTACCACTTGAGCCATCACAACAGAAAATAACAAATTACCATCAAACAGGAGGCTAAAGCACTTACTTTAGTACCTCACGTATATTCACCTGAACATTCAAATTCAGAATGTTTATATATGATATGACTAGGACTAGGAGTATGTGCAGAGGAGTGATGTGGTATGTCAAATGTGATCTCAACAATCTTGAAAGTATAATGTGGACAAAGACACAAACAAATGTATCCAAAGACATTTTAAGTGGCTATTTCAAAATTAAATAAAGTTCCTATTACTGTATAAGTGATGCAGAACTGTGCAAGGCGTATACATCTTTAGACAAAAGTAACCATTTGAAGAAAAACACAATACTATTAAATTATGCAATTTTTATTTTATTTGGAGCAATCTGATCTTCTTCCTGACTTTCCATGAATGCCCAATGTCAGCATGCTGGCCAACTTAACTGTGTCAGTAACACTAGAGATGTCATGAATTCACAGTCATACAGTCATAGGTCAGTCATACACTGAAAGATTTACATCATGTTCAACAACTTGGATAAGCTAGAATTAACAGAATTCATCATTCCAATATGTCTACAAGTCTTTCTGTCTCTCCCATTGACTTCTCTCAGCAAACTCCAGTCCATTTCCAACAGGGGGTGATGATATGCATGGACACAGCCAGGAGATCAGCCAGTTCTCCCCAAACACAGCTTTCAAGTTCTCCAGCAGCCCAACATTGTAGGTGGTGATCCTGTATGTCTTTTCATACACTGTCTGGCCATTGATGATGTTGATCATGTGGTAGCCCAGAAGCGCTGAGGTCAGGAGAAAGGCAATCACACAAAGCGAGGTCATGAACGCCATGGACATGGTGATCGTCTCCACTACCTGGAACATCCAGGCAAGAAGAGGCAAGATGAAGACAAACGCCGTCTTGAGTGAAAACTCCCCGAAAATATGATAGACAAAGTCGATGTTCATGATGTTAGCATACAAGGCCGCAACCCATATGTAGAGAAGCATAACGATGAAGTACCGCTGGTTGGTGTGGCCGATGCAGCAGCCGGCGAATGTGCAGTGGTGATCTCGCTTCAGCACGCACGTGCGGCAGGTATGGCAGTGGTAGGAGCGAGGCGGGGCGTTGCACTCACACACACTGCAGAACCGCCACCCCTTCTTGAGGACAGAGGGCAGCACGACACCCCGGATACCGGTCTCTGTCGTCATCACCATCACGATGTTGCTCATCACATTGAAGTAAATGAACAGTGCAGCTGTGATGTGAGTGTAGTACATGACGTCACTGTCGTGGAAACCGTCGTACAAAAACGGCAGCACGACAAACACTTCAAATACGAACACGCTATGGATCCCGAAGAGGAGGAAGAGAAAGGCGAGCCAGTCGGTGGGAGTCTTGGGGAGCCGATGCAGCAATACATGGCTCAACACGGCCATTTTCTCGTCACAGGACAGAAACTGTCAACAGCAAAAGTCCAGCTGTAAGTATGTTGGGCAAGATTTCAGAATCACTTCTTTAAACAACCACCGTTAATTGTGCAACAGTATGAGACACCGGCTGCAGGCTAGGCCCAACTCATTTCGCAAGGCGACCCATGCAACCATTGTTTGCAGCGAGAGTAATTCCCCCTCGCGGCTACACTCATCAACAACAAAAAAGTTGATCCAGCACCATCTAAAAGAGCCTCGACAAGTTATTGTGCTGGTTTATTACATTGATTATTGCATTTATCTATTTTCTGTGCATTGGATTGCATTGTCTTAGCCTGCTGTTCAACAGGTCTTGGAGAAAAGAAGTTGTCATTTTGTCGTCTGCTTTTTCGCGTCGGGAAAAAATCACGTGCTAACAAGTCATGTGATACAGTAACTGTTCCTATAGTTAGTTCCCATTGCCATTTAGCTACCATTGTGTAAGAAAACGAAGTGCTCACGGCAGTTTCTTGAGTATTATCGTCTAGTTGCAGCAAAATTCCCTGTATGATAAGTGTTAGAGTTTTGATGCTTTTTTGATAGCGACGTTTATGTTACAGAAGGACTGCATTTTCCTGACATGAAACAATAACAGCGAAATTTATTCAACAGGTGTGTTAATTTCGGGTGATCACCGGTATATTTTGTTGTCATTGTTTGGGAGAGTGACAGCCGAAATAGGTTGTGGGAGGTGATTTCATTTCAGGCAGTCAACACCGAAATATGACGATCTCAAGAACTTTCTCTTGTGCAATATTTGCACTTTGGTTTGCGCTGGCTAACTGCGACGACAGACCAAACATAGTGTTCGTTCTTGCTGACGACTATGGGTTTAACGACATCGGCTACCACGGGTCGGAGATTCGGACCCCCAATCTGGACCGACTGGCAGGCGAGGGGGTGAAGCTGGAGAACTACTATGTGCAGCCCATCTGTACCCCGACCCGCAGCCAGTTTATGTCGGGTAGATACCAGGTAAGGAGGCTGGGGGTGGGGGGAGCTAGAAGTAGAACAGAAGAGTTCTCATGGAAAAATTGTTGGTAACAATCCATTTCCCCCCACAATCATTGTGTAATGTTATTTGTTCCCAAAGTTGAAAGAAGACAACAAGTAAACGCCGGAGAGCAAGTTTTTTGTTGTTGTCCTTTTTTTGTTTGGTTTTGGTTTCATCCTGGCTTTTTTTGTCATTTTGATATTGATGTATGCATTTATAGTAATACAATTAATAAGTATTATAGTACTTGTAGTTATACTTTTTTGATTGTCAAGCGGATTTTGATGTTGATAACAATGATAATGTACAGCGGCACGAGCTTGTAAATTTTTATGGGGTATAGCGCTATATAAGAGTTATTATTCTTAACAGGTGTCAGGGACACATTTATGGCAGTCAGTCAGTCTGCATTTTGTCAATGGTAATTTTGGTATATATATATTATATATTTTACTTGTTCTCAGAGTTAAAGAGCCAAACAATAGAAACATGAAAACCCCAACAACAAGATGAGCAACAACAAAACAAATCAGCCAGTCAAACAACAACACCAACAACAAAACTCATATACCTGTATGAAGATGAACATCAGTGTATGTGTGTAAGTATTTTAACTTCTCATGAAGCAAAACCCACAGTGCTTAAATTTAAAGTTTAAAATTCAGCTTGATCTCAGAGTTATTAAACTCGTAATGAACAAGGGCTTACAGTTACAAAAACTTACACATAGCAGAGGACAACAGCAGTGCAAGAGAGAGAAAGAAAAAAAACAGGTCAGTTGTTTTGGAGAAGAAAAAAATAGACATGTTTTGAGGTTGGATTTGAAGGATTCCAGAGATTATTTCTTTGGGAGAGAAAGGTTGAAGGACACTATATTTTGCTGTAGAGGGGCCAAAGATGGAAAAGGTTGGACCAACAGTGGAAAGCCTTGTAGTTTTGTAGGAAAAATCTGAATTAATATGCTGATAAGTTGTTCTTGTATGTATTGCAACACTAACATTAACAAGCTCTAAGTATCAGCACCAGTGATGGTAACGCTTGTGGACTTAGTTATTGGCTATGCCACTGATACTGGGGATAGAATCTTCAGAATGCTGAAGGTGGTGACATGGTGCCAGGAAAGAAGACTTCTGACCCATTCTCTGTGTAGCTCTTTGGCAGGCAGGTTCACACAGGCCTTGAGGGACCAAGGAAGAAAAGACCCTGGCAGTGGCACCCATTTTTGCTGTGTCTCTTCTTACTCTTAGTCTTAGTGCAGCTCCACACTGGCCTTGATAAAAGGACAAAAGATTGCTAACTCATTTTCTTTGTCTCTCCTCTGTCCTCTGTATGCAAATCTATTTTACACAGGGCTTGAAAGAACCCCAAAACCCAAAGCACAAGACCCATCTTCTCTGTCTCCTCCGTATGCAGATCCACATAATGGAAGAAAAGGAGACCTCTTCACTTCTCTTTCTTTTGTACACAGATCCACAACGGCCTTGATGGAAGAACAAAAAAAATCCTCTTCAGTTTTCTTTGTAACTCCTCCATATGCAGATCCACACAGGCGTTGACAGAAGAAAAAGAAAAAAAGAGAGAGAGAGAAAGAAATGAAAAATCCCCATTTTCTTTGACTCTTCTCTGTACACAGATCCACACAGGCCTGCAGCACAGCATCATCTGGGCTTCACAGCCAAATGGCCTACCGCTTGACAGTCCCACCATTGCAGATAAGCTGAGGGAGGCTGGATACTCCACACATGCTGTGGGCAAGTGGCACCTCGGCTTCTACAAGGAGGACTATCTGCCCACCCACAGAGGGTTCGATTCTTATTTTGGTATGTACAGTCGAAACCCACATAAAAACTAACCTAGTCCCGTATCCAAACCTGAACTGTGGCCCTTTTGTATCAATCCCTAGTTTTTCCTTCCTTGTAGTTGTGGTTAGCATTTAGATATTGTGGTCAGCTCAGCTTGCAGGCACCTGTCTTCTAGTCCCAGAACTGTCTTTTGAACTTAGTACTGTGACCACTGAAGCATCTTTCTCTGCATGATTGGTGAGTTGGCATTCATGTCATATTCAATAATTCATACGTTTTGTTGAACAGTTTAGCACTGCAGTTTCCACTGGTCATTGCTCCTCTGTCAAATCATTGGACAGAGACTCTACTGGTTTCATCTGACACATACATCTACACACACAAAGCCTCCACCCATGCTATAGTTCAGGTGAGCCATGTCTGGCAGTGCACTGAAGAGGACTTGCTGTGAAGTCTGATCACAGGGCTGACCCCATGCAGTGATGCCTGATCAGGCGACCAACCTGTTATTCCACCACCTTCTGCCCAGTCACACAACTGGTCACATAGATCTGATAGGTTTTGACTGTAGGTTGACAGAGGAATGGCCAGATTAACCCCTTTTTTGCTGAAGCAGGTGCACCACTGATGCTACTCTGTCCCAAGAATAAGGAATGTTATTAGCGTGGAAATGTGAAGGAAAGATACGTTGACCAGGGCCCCTATATGCATGAGGAGCAAATAGCCCTCATAATTGCATTTGTCTTCTGAACACTGATAACACTGAAGAGACTGGCATGGGTGGAGTGCAAATATGACTCTCTGGCTGGTTTAGATGTGTTTAAAGTTATATACTCCTTTTTCTACATTTAAGCAGCCTAAATGCTGCTGAAACTGACATGATTGTTGTCTGTGGTGTCCAATCAGTTGTTTTGAATTGTGTGTGTTGCATTTTTTGTAAAACAAGGGACTTTTCCCAATCTAAAATTGAGCACAAACAGTTAACTGTTTTGGAGCCTATTGATGATCAATCTGTATATGTATGTGGAAGGTGAGCAAGATTTTGTGGTATCTTTAGCAAAATGGGGCTAGGGGCTATCCGCCTTTTAACCACTATGCACACTATGGTGCGACAGTATGCAAAACTCACCAGGAGAAGGTGCTGGTCCTAATGTGCAGTTTTGGAGGAGGCAGGTGCTTATTGGTGCTTCCAGTCATCAGACTTTCTCATTGATGTTCTAGGCTACCAGACAGGCAACAAAGACTACAACATACTGTGACTACAGGTGTGACAACGTGCACAGCTCCCCTGCATGACTCACCTGGATGCATTGTTATTTTTGAGGCTGCAGGTCCAGTACTTCCAGTCATCAATCTACCTTGTTCCTCTTCCAGACTTCCTGCACGACTCACCTGGAGGTGATGGTGCTGACCCTAATGCATTATTAATTTTGATGGTGCAGGTCCAGTACCTTGAGTCATCTAACTTTTTCATTCATGTTCTAGGCTACCTGACAGGCAGCGAGGACTACAACACACACTACAGGTGTGACAGTACACATGACTCACCTGAAAGAGAAGGTGCTGATTCTGATGCAAGGTTTTGTGGCTATGACCTGCGTGACAATGAAGTCCCTGTCAAGAACCAGCTGGAGAAATACTCCACTCAGGTCTTCACAGAGAAAGCCATCAATGTGATCAAGAACCATGACCAGTCAAAGGTAGTAAAGAAACCATTCCCTTGAGCTTCCTGCTGGGTCAAAAGGGTATTGTTTTTGATGAAGACGGTTATTTTACAAAAAAATTGTGCTGTAACTGTGAAGAGATCAAACTAAATACTGGAAATCAAGGGTTTTGTTTGAAAACATCCCACTGATTTTATGTTGAATTTCTAAACTGAGTTTCATAAGTGATGGGTGTAAAGTTACAGTGGAACTGGATGTACGAAACATTGTCAAGTGTCCCAGCTGGCCACAGCCTTGTTGAGGTTTGGCATGGCAAGCTGTGAGCTCACATTGTCTGAGGAACAAGATCAAAGAAGCTTTGGTTAGCCATTGGTCGGTCACGCTTTACTGTGTAGTGTTTGATACATCCAGTGCTGCTGATCATCACTCATGAAACTCAATTTCTAAATCTAATGTAAGTTCACAGTTGCTCTATGCCCACAGAGACCATAAGGACTATTACAGCATTAGGGACGGGGAGCCCAGGACAGCCACTTCGGCTTTCTCACTGCTCCTGAGCTCTGATTTAATATAACATCAGTGGAGCGTTTTTAAAAACGAAATTGCTGATTCAATTAAAAACAAATTTTGATCCTTTCACCCATTGGACAAAGCATGTTTTGAGAAGGCTGGTTCCTTTAAGTTATTGTTATTTCTGTACTACAACTTGTAGTACAGAAATAACAATAACTTAAAGGAACCAGTCTTCTCAAAACATGCTTTGTCCAATGGGTGAAAGGATCAAAATTGTACAAGGTGCTTCTGGATATAACTCGTACAGTGTACCTCCAAAAGTTTGGCCACAGATAAGATGCTCCTGAATATATAACATAATGTGCAACTTTGTTGGTGTCACAGCTGATGAGCTAAACATGATTGACACATGCATCAAACACAAAGGAACGTGCTGTTCGATAAATTTGCCATTCATGAAAAGTTTAAACCAACAGGAACAGCATACTTGGCATTGTTTTCTGAAGATGAACAGCACCGCAGATTCTCATTTCTCATTTGTTATGGGACTTGGTAACAAGATGAAGTTCAAAATGGAGGCTGCTGCCATTTTTGTTGTTGTTTCTCATTCAGTCAGTATTAAATGCTTTACTGGAACATGGGACATGTTTCATTTTCAGCCCCTGTTTTTGTACCTGGCATACCAAGCGGTGCACTCCCCCCTGCAGGTGCCAGAGAAGTATACCTGGGATTATTACTTCATCCAGGACAAGAATCGCAAAACCTATGCAGGTACTTGCTGACAGGCCTCATTTCCTCCTTTCAGGATGGCGAGTGTTTGGATGTTGCTCGCCGAGTGTAGTGAAAGTATTTCACACAATCATACAGCACACATCAAGAAATGTCCAGACTCCATAATGGGAAAACGGCAAAGGCCCCAAGCCTTTTTAATTTATTCATACGTCATCAGCATGGCCATAGGCACATGGCATTCAGTATTACAATCTCAACACAGCGATTAATGAGAAAAGTTTGTTCTGGTGCAAAATTGTAGACCTGCCATGTTTTTTGTTCCGTGCTGATGTCTTTAGCAATTCCAAGTCTCCCGGGCATTTGCTGCCCGTTTTAAGCTGTGTATATGTAGCTTTGAATGTATAGTCAGAATGCTTGTGTGCCGGTGCCTCTGTTTGTGTGTGTATGTGCTTAGAATAGACTCTAGGGACAAGATTTGCTTTAATTAATGATGATTATTACAACATTTACATTGTATAATAGCTAACTGTTTGAGACACTTTGCACATTGTACTCTCCCTTCCCCCCTCCTTGCCTCTTCCTTTTTCTTCTCAAAAGGGTGGGGTTTACTAAACAATGAAACATGTATTCAGTGATGGCTGTTGCTGAATAGGATGAATTACAGAAGGAGGCACATTATAGTGTAGGCCTTTATAGTGTAGGCCATTATAGTGTAGGCCATAATAGTGGAGGCCATTATAGTGTAGGCCATAATAGTGTAGGCCATTATAGTGTAGGCCATAATGTGGAGGCCATTATAGTGTAGGCCATTACAGTGTAGGCCATTATAGTATAGGCCAGTATAGTGTAGGCCATTATAATGTAGGCCATTATAGTGCATTATAAGGTAGACCATTATATTGTAGGCCATTATGGTGTAGGTCATTACAGTGTGGGCCATTATAGTGTGGGCCATTATAGTGTAGGCCATTACAGTGCAGGCCATCATAGTGCAGGCCATTACAGTGTAGGCCATTAAAGTGCAGGCCATTATATTGTAGGTCATTACAATGTAGGCCATTATAGTGTAGGCCATGATGCATCAAGCGCTGCCCCTAGTGTGTGGCTAAAAACTGAAAAGACCCTAACTTTTCTAACTTAAAAAAAAGGTGTATTCTGATCTGTATTTGGGTGTAAACATGTCTGATAAGAAGAGGGGTGGTCCTTAGGGACGGGTTTATTGTATGGACTTTTGAACAGAAAGGCTTTGCAATCTTAAAAGAGGGATGAGCCTCTTAAAAGAAGGCTCTGACGAATCCAGTGATCTTTCAGTTTATCAAAGGCGTTCCACTGCATTAAAAATAATTGTGATCAGCAGGCTGTCACAGGCACACCATGAAGGTTTAAAACTCTGAGCTGTGAATGTTTTTCACCCTGTGCCTGTTCCTTAGGGATGGTGTCGTGCATGGATGAGGGTGTGGGCAACCTGACTCAGGCTCTGCAGCAGGCTGGCATGTGGAACAACACTGTCTTCATCTTTTCTACAGGTATGTTTCTTCTCCTTCTTTTGCTTTTCTTGCTCCTCCTTCTGACTCTTGCAGCTACAATGTCGTGTTTATTAAAAAAGGAAAAGGGGGCGGAGGGAATGGGGGGAATCACTGAATGGTATGTATGTGTGTGTCACTGTGTGGTAGGGTGTGGGTGTGAACCACTAAATGGTTGCATGTGTGGGTGTGATTGGTGTGTGTGGATCACTGAATGGGAGGGAGGGGTGAGGAGTGTGTGGTATGGTGTGTGTGTGTGTGTGTGTGTGTGTGTGTGTGTGTGTGTGTGTGTGTGTGTGTGTGTGTGTGCGTGAAATGATCCATGTACTGTGTTTCTCACATAGCCAAAGGAGGGTAGATTCTGGTGGGGGCAACAACTGGCCACTGTGTGTGTGTGTGTGTGTGTGTGTGTGTGTGTGTGTGTGTGTGTGTGTGTGTGTGTGTGTGTGTGTGTGTGAAGTGATCCATTCCCGTACAGACAATGGAGGGGAGATCCTTGAGGGGGGCAACAACTGGCCCCTGTGTGTGTGTGTGTGTGTGTGTGTGTGTATGTGTGTGTGTGTGTGTGTGTGTGTGTGTGTGTGTGTGTGTGTGTGTGTGTGTGTGTGAAATGATCCATATGTGTTTCCCGTACAGACAATGGAGGGGAGATCCTTGAGGGAGGCAACAACTGGCCCGTGTGTGTGTGTGTGTGTGTGTGTGTGTGTGTGTGTGTGTGTGTGTGTGTGTGTGTGATCCATGTACTGTGTTTCCCACACAGACAATGGAGGGAGATCCATGAGGGGGGCAACAACTGGCCACTCTGTTTGTGTGTGTGAGTGTGTTTGTGAACTGATCCATGTACTGTGTTTCCCACACAGACAACGGAGGTGAGATCCTTGAGGGGGGCAACAACTGGCCACTCTGTGTGTGAGTGTGTTTGTGAACTGATCCATGTACTGTGTTTCCCACACAGACAACGGAGGTGAGATCCTTGAGGGGGGCAACAACTGGCCACTCTGTGTGTGTGTGTGTGTGTGTGTGTGTGTGTGTGTGTGTGTGTGTGTGTGTGTGTGTGTGTGTGTGTGAGTGTGTTTGTGAACTGATCCATGTACTGTGTTTCCCACACAGACAACGGAGGTGAGATCCTTGAGGGGGGCAACAACTGGCCACTCTGTGTGTGTGTGTGTGTGAGTGTGTTTGTGAACTGATCCATGTACTGTGTTTCCCACACAGACAACGGAGGTGAGATCCTTGAGGGGGGCAACAACTGGCCACTGAGGGGTTGGAAACACTCGCTGTGGGAGGGAGGCATGCGTGGCGTAGGTTTCGTCCACAGCAACCTGCTCAAAAAGCCTGGAACTCGCACCAAGGAGCTCATGCATGTTTCTGATTGGTTCCCCACTCTCCTGAAATTGGCTGGAGGGTCCACCAACGGGACAAAGCCCTTGGATGGTTTTGATCAGTGGTCAATGATCAGGTTTGTTGGAACAGTTTTTGTTTGTTGATAAAGACAAAAAATATTAAAATGTTTGATAGACTAAAAAAAAAAAATTTACGTGTTTTTTCTTCTTCTTCTGTTTTAGCTGTTGAAAAGGCAAATTAACTTACAGATCTTCATCAGTAGTATGTCCATGTAATATCTGTTGTTATTAGTAAATAAACATGGTGCTTAACATCCACAGAAACCATAAGGCTTAGTAGGGACAGGGGGAAAGGGGGTATGGAGGTGGGGGAAGAGGGAGGTTATATACCTATTGCTACACTGTCACCACCAGAATGACTCCTGCATTAAGATGGGCAGCGATAAGAGCCATTTTAATGTTTCAGTAGGAAGTGATGGACAAAGTCACAAGACAGTGTCCACAAACCACAACCTTTCTGAACAGAAAGGAGAGCCGAAGCGGTATCGAACTGAGGTCCTTCCGCTTACCAACCTAATGCCTTACCACTAGGCCAAACCGGCTCACGACTGTTGTTATTTGCATAGTATCTGCTTATATACTCATAAGACTTGTCACATATGAGGCCTTGCACAGATGTGGATTTACAGCTGTCACTTATGTATGCAGGTATTTTTTTATATATATATTTTTTTTTAATGTTACTATTTTTGTTCAGCTGTTTGATGTTAATGAGAAGGCAAGATATATATATATATTGTGTGTGTGAGTGTGTGTGTGTGTGTGTGTGTGTGTGTGTGTGTGTGTGTGTGTGTGTGTGTGTGTGTGTTTGAGAACTGCACTGTCAATAGAACAACAGACACCAGCTGCTATTATTTTATTATCACATGAGTAGTTCTGCTCTCATCACTTCTGCTTATATCCAAGACAAGATTATTCCACACATTGTCCCTAATATACTCTTTAGCATCTGAAGATATTAAGCAAAATGAACTGAACTATCACTGCCCATCTTAATGCAGGAGTCAATCTGGTGGTGACAGTGTAGAGATAGGTATATAATCTCCCCCTTACCCCACCTCCATACCCCCTTCCCCCCCCCCCTTCTCCCCATCCCTAATAAGCCTTATGGTTTTTGTGGATGTTAAGCACTATGTTTACATACTTACTTAAAAGAATCAGTAAAATCAGAGCAATTTCTTCCATGATGATCCGTTGACCTTACAACCCAATGAGTTCACCTAGAGTTGTTGTTCTCTTCTCACTGATCTACAATAGTTAGGTAATGCTTTTTTGGGGGGTGGGAGGAAGGGGGGGTGGATGGGTAGTAGCGTTTCCTGACAGTTTATTTACCCTGCAGAGTGGGTCTGGTTCTGGAGGTTCCATGATGTAATGAGTTTTATTTTTATTTTTTTAATTTCATTTTGCTTTTTTTGTTGTTACTTTTTTTAAGCTGTTTCTCCTGTGCATATGATTCAGTGATGTGAAAGTTGGTCTGCTCAGTGAAATAGGAGAGAGAAACAATAACTGTGTGGAATTATACAAACAGAATGATAACAATTTAAAGAAAAAATAATATATCAAAAATCCACAAAAAAACAATAACAACAAAACCCCACTTTTATACAGCTGGTAGGTTTGCACACCAAAATTTGAGCGAATGCTCTGGGACAATTCAGGTTATGCTTGCTTGAAAAAGAGAGAAAGAAAGAAAGAAGAAGAAGACCCCCCCCCCCCCCCCCCAAAAAAAAAAAACCCAAAAAAAAACCCACACACACAAAACAAACAAAAACAAAACAAACACACACAAAAAAACTAACATTTTAATTTAATGCTTGTAGTAATAGTTGCATTCTGCTTTTGTGTTGGTTCATTCTGTTGTCATTAGATAATTATACTTGCTACAGAGAGGTGTGTTGTCTGACATATTTTTATTTTTTTTGATTTTTTAAAAATAAACTTGAAACCCCAACACAGAAGTCACTTTAATGTTATAGTAATGGTTTGATTGTGTTTTTGTGCTAGTTCATTTTATTGTATTGTATTGTATTTATTATAGGTGCATGCCAAGTAAGGGGTATGCAGATGTAGGGAGGAGTGGGGGTGGTGGTGCAAAGTTGAATGCTTTGTTGTGTAAATTCTTGGAGAAGGGTGCAAGAAAATGCAGTACAGAAAATATTTGACATTTAAAAAACTGGTAGGACATTTGTTCAAATAAAATTATTTAGTTTTGGAGTAAAACAAAACAAAAGGAAAAATGTAACCTTTATGTCATTTTAATGCAGCCAGGGTCAGGCCAGTCCTCGTTCTGAAATCCTGCACAACATTGACATAATGTTCCCACCCAAGGGAGACAACCTGTACCCGGACATTTTTGACACGCGCACACGGGCCGCCATTCGTGTGGGAGAATATAAACTGATCACTGGAGATCCAGGTGAGCTGTAGTGCAGGGAGAGATGTGCTTTGTACATATGTGCATGTGTGTGTGTGTGTGTGTGTGTGTCCATGCATGCAATGCTATGTGTGTGTGTGCACGTGCGTGTGTGTGTGTGTGTGTGCTTGTGTGCATGATTTAGTTTTTGTGTATCCTTGTGTGTTCTGTGTGTGTAATTGTATATAGTTCAGTTTCTTTGATTAGTGTCAAGTTTATTCAGATCTTTGTCACCTGAATTCTCTGTGTTACATGTATCTCTTCATTACCTGCATGCATAAAAATTCCCAGTGTACCTGTCGGCCTCGCCCACCACTGACCCTCTGTGCTTTCTCCTCCTCTCCATCTTGATTTAACTGTACTGGTTGACTGGGTGTAAAAACCAGGTTACTTCCTTACCTCTCCGCAGGCAACAGCAGCTGGATCCCCCCACCCAGCACCAGCCTCTACTTCCCCAAAACAGTCCACGATGCACCCAGCAAGAACGTCTGGCTCTTCCATGTGACCTCCGACCCGGATGAGGAGATTGACCTGGCCGAGAAACGGCCGGATGTGGTGAAGCAGCTGCTGCAGCGCCTGGCTCACTACAACAGCACCGCCGTGCCCCCTGTCTACCCCAAGAGTGACCCCCGGTGCGACCCCAAGCTGCACAATGGCTTTTGGGGGCCGTGGGAGTCATAGGGTCTTTCGGCTGGAGCATGGTGTTTTGGCTGTTAGTGTTATGTTACCTTCTGCTCCCTTGCATCCCCCACCCCCATCACACCATTTTGATACTTTGCTGATTTTTACAAGTGATAATCAGCCCACCCCTGCCAACTTACCCCCTTCTGCCCAAAAGCACTCTAAAACAACACACACACACACACACACACACACACACACACACACACACACACACACACACACACACACACACACACACACACACACACACACACACATTTGCACACACATACACAGGAAGCAAAGAACCAAATTTAGAAATGGACAGTACTAATTTTTGATGTAAGTGTATTCTGATGAGTTCCAAAATTGATACAGTATTAAGCACCCACATAGACATGCATACACAAGCTCACACACATGCACGCATGCATGTATGCACACACACATACACACACACACACATGCACACACACACACACACACACACACACATGGATCAGAGAACCGATTTTCAAATTTACATTACTCATTTTTAATATAAATATATTTTCATGCATTCTATGTGTTTCACAAAATAATGTATACCATATTGTACGCACACACACACACACATACTTGCTCATTCAACAGGGTAGTAACTCATATATTTTGTGCATGTGTCTTTTTCCATTTCTCCAAAAGAAACGCTCAAGCACAGCCTGTTACCGGTTGGATACAGACTGGTAACATACAGACTGTTACCGGTTGGAGTCATTTTTGACATGCTGTTTTATGATGACCACACAGAGATTTCATTTTCATTTTTGTCTTTTCAGTTTGAAATTACATTTTCATAGTGTTGTTTGTGTACTTGATTTTTCTGAGCAGGTCATCACATTTTTGCAATTGTTTTACCTGTATTTCAAGCGCAATGTTTGCATTATCATTCTGCTGCTATCTTCCATTTTTTGGGGTGGCAGGGGTTTAAAAGAATCTGCTGACTGTGAAATAATTATCTCATCAATTTTGCGTACGTTCAGCTACAATATATCAGACTGAGTGGCCTTGGCAAGAAAAGAATATCAAGAGGGGTCTGTGGGCTATATCAAATATAGGGACCATAATGTATTTTGGAGTGAAAATATTTCTGTGCCTTTTCAGCCAGATCAGTTTTCCTCATTTTCCACCCCCATTGCCTTTTTTGCACATGCTAGAATTTGAACATTGTTAAAATGCTATTTTTATTTTTTCTGGCCAGCGTAAAATGGTGGGTTCCTGTTTTATTTGTTGATTATTGAATAATTATCACTCTGTTCATTCTTTTTTGAGATTTTTCTTTAATCTGGTGTTGATAAATCAGATGTAATGGTTGACAATACCAGCGTGTCCTAACCAACCTGATATATGCTTTTTTAACAACAGCAATATTGTATGGACTAACTCTTTGAAGATTTGTCTTTGATGTTTGTGTAGGTATGTTTGGTTCCTATGTGTGTAGATATATTTGTAATATTTGACTTCAGAAAGGGTTTATGTATGAGAATTTCTGAATTGCACATTTGTTTATGACACAGTGCCCTGTGCAGTTGACTGGACATTAAAATCCACTTACTACTAACTGGCTAACACTGCAACTACCCTAAAACTTTGTTTGGGTGGATGTCATTTTTGAATGATTGTTATTGCTGTGTCCATTTTATAATGGTGTTTACTCAACATTCCAAAACCTTTTTACTATTAAAGAATATTATACCAGGTGTGGCTTTCGGTTGTACTCCCATGTAAGGGTAATTGGAATCACTGTGTCCATCTGTGTGTGTGTGTCCGGTGTGTGCACAAAACTGAGTACGGTGATGCATCATGATGAGCCGGAATGTCAATCAAAAAGTTGATTTGCTCTCTTCAAGGCCAAGTCACAGGCCTCAAATAATCAAAATGTGACTGCACAATACATCTGGCCTGCTGAGCTTTTTGCAACCAGACTTAGTTTGATGATGCATCATCTTAAGCCAAAGTGCTCAGTGAAAAATTGGGCTGCTGTGGTCTATCATTGGCGGGAGTTGCCACAAGTATAATTTTTGTCATGACAAAAGATTTGTTGCGACAAAACACATCTTTTGGTGCAACAAAAGTATGCTAGTCGCGACAAAATATTTGTCACAACAAAAATTATACTTGTGGCAGCTCCCACCAGTGATAGTGGTCAAGGTCACAAAAAAGGTCAAGGTCACACACAAAAAAAAGGTTTAAAAGTCAATGGATGTTTGTAAGGGCAATATCTTCTGAACTGCTGAACCTTTTGTAGCTAAACTTGATATAATATTGCATTATCAGAGTCAGAGTGTGATGTGAAAAGATTAGTTTGCTATCTTCAAGGTCAAGGTTTCAAAACATGGCTGCTTTTTTATCATATCTATATATACACAAAACAGCCGGCCAGACAGTGACCTGCTTTCTCACGAACACACACACCGTGACCTTGACTACACCAATCAGAAGTTGTTCTTAAGACAATGAAGATGATGCTGTACCATCAAGCTATGTTTTGGAAGCTGTAGGTATAGTAGAAGCAGTCGTGATCTTATTACATAAGCCCTCACTCTGACATGGACCTTGACGATTGCAAAACAATATTTTCAAATGACACTCTGGTTCATCACGAACCACGTCATGGTGATCACTATAACAAGTTTGGTTAGGAAGATATCATCTGGACAAACATTTGTTTCAATTTTGAACCTTTGCTGTGACCCTGACCTTGAACACACCAGTCTCATCTTTTCACAAGACACTTCGGCTGATGATCTACCAGTAACCATCAAACTAAGTTTGGTTTCAAAAGGGCCAGAAAAAGGGAAGATTATACAGATTCTGTATGTGAGAGTGTGTGTGGGTGGGTGGGTGTTTGTGGGTATGAGAGAGAAAGATTGATAGTAATTGTAGAATAGAGTCAATATGAATATTTATTACAAGAAAGTAGTAGAAGTAGTACTTTAAGTCATCACTGACGTGACGTCATAATTTTATGAGGTAAATGTTTTACGTCAGGGATTATCAGCTTGGGGTCAGGAAATAAATTACTAAACCGGCCGCAGGCTTATTCAGTTATTGTCTTTTCACCCCCAAGTAGTTTTAAAAAGTAATAAAATAAATAAAAAAACGTGTTCCACACACAGGGGTTTGTCACTTCAATTCCATCTACTCATCAATTTATTAGCAGTCTGTTAGCGGTCTTTAATTATCATCATTGCATAGTATACTCAATTCGTCACCCAATAATTTGTTTTAAAAAGGAAATTAATAATACTAATTAAATAATGTAAAGTCAAACTTTACAAAGTGATTTTTTTTTTTTTGGGGGGGGGGGGGGGGGGGAACAAAAAAACACCACACACAAAAAAAACAACGGTTATAACTGTGTCTTGTGATCCGCGAGAAAGCAGGTCACAGTGTCTTGTGATCCCGCGAGAAAGCAGGTCACCGTGTCTGTGTTCCGCGAGAAAGCGGGTCACGGTGTCTGTGTTCCGCGAGAAAGCAGGTCACGGAGTCTGTGCTCCGCGAGAAAGCAGGTCACGGTGTCTGCGTTCTAACAGGTCGCGTACAGCGGTCACGTTGCAGACGACCTTGGACTCTGTGCTGTTAGCGCCGAGGAACCAATGCCCGAACGCTCTGGCGCGCCGAATTTTGGCCGCGTTGCCGATTATCCAGTTGTTGTGGATGACGAGGGCCGCTGGAGTGGCCGCCCTCAGATCGGGCAGGTCGTACCATTTGCCGTCAGGGAACAGCGCTTCGGGCAGGACGGCCACCCGTACACCTCCGTACCTCTCCCTGATGAGGGCGGAGAGGAACGTCTGGTCGTTGGTGCCTTCGGACACAGGGGCCAGCGCGCTTCTGCCGGCGATTTGCTCATTCAGCCCTTCCATCCTCTCCGTAAGGCGCGCCCACAGCTTGGTCGTCGCCGGCGTGGGGTTGAGCAGCAGGAAGCAGCCGCACACCAGCCGGGGCTGCCCGTGGATTCCGGTGGCGACCACGTCGGCCTGGGACAGGCGCGAGTGGGACAGGACGGCGGGCAGCGGGTCGCCGAGCCACACGAAGTCCACCTCGAAGAGCAGGACGCGGACCCCGGTCTCGACGAGGCGCAGCAAGAGGCGCGTCCTCTGCACCATCAGGTGCACGTAGCCCGCCTTGCTGTACACCTGCGCCCCGGAGAAGCTTGAGTCGTTCATGGACACCACGGAGATGTCCGGCCACGCGTCCTCCAGGCGCTGACCCGTGGCCACGTCGGTGGTCAGGAAGAGTACGTGGCGGTGGACGTCGCCCAGGGGCGCCGTGTTGCACAACCAGCTGGCGGCCAGGTCGAAGTAGGCGTCGTTGAGGACGGAGAACAGCACCACCCCTCGCCTCTCAGCGATGACAGTCGCCGCGCGAAACAGCTCCTCCTCAACCTCACCGATGGAGGTCGTCTGGTTGACCGGACTACGAAGGTGAAGTTTGTCCTCGTTGGGGACGCGGGTAATTTCAGCGGAGGGCGTGCCGGCCTTCGGGTTCAGAGGCTCGTTGAAACTAACGTGCTGCCAGAGACACGCCGCCCGAACGTTCGTCACGGTCGTAGCGCTGCGATGCCAGACGAGGAAGTAGAGCAGAGTACCGCCGCCGAAGAAAAGGAGGGCAAAGCATTTGAAGAGTGGCTTCGGCGTTCGTGTCATGGCCGCTGTGTTGTGACCCAAGTGTGATTTGGAGAGGGTCAGAGCCGGAAGACCTGTGAAAGATCGGTTGTAGACTATGTATGTGTGTATGTATGCATGCAGTCTTTGCCGTTTTTAGGAATGCCTAGCTAGGTTGAGTTTACGCCGTCAGACTAAATAAGAGGTCGTTACTCAACCCTCCCCCTACACACACACACACACACACACACACACACACACACACACACACACACACACACACACACACACACACACACACACACACACACACACACACACGCACACAAACAAACCACAAAAACAACAACAAAAACAAAACACACACGACAACCACCACAGAAACACACGTACGAATGCACGCACACGCACACACACACGTGACAGATCTGCACACACGCGCACTCTCTCGCTCTCCACATCGTACAGACTGTAAGTGTAAATACTGACTCCGCCTTAACAAAATCAAACAAAAAACGACCTTAATGTCTTTGGTAAGCGATTCATTTACTTGAAATATAATCATGAAAATAAAAAATAAAAATCATAATGAAAAAACGGGGTGAAAAAGGGAATATTTTCATTGGCGTGATCTTTAATCAGAGGTTCAGTAGAGCGCGGACTCGGGCGCGCGCGCACACACACACACCACTTTAAAAAAAAAAAAGATAAGATAATTATATAAGAAAGTGACTTCTCGTGTCCCGACCATACAACATCGCTTGTTTCATTTTCCCAATATTCCAAGAATGAGGGAGCTGTACCTACCTTGCTTTATGAAAGAAAGTCGTTTTCCCGCTATTGATTCTAAACGAGTTTGACGGGGCGTAGAGTCCAGCAAATCCGTCGGCAGCCAGATGACACACAGTCTAGCATTTTTCTAAATAGGAAAATTCAAAACGGCCACCGGAGATATGACAAAGTATGTTATGGTGTCTCTGTGTCCTCACCTCACCACCACCACCGACTTTCCCTTTGGTTTAAACTTTTTTTTTATTCGAGACAAAATAAAGATATAAAGAATCATTATGTGCTCATCAACAAGCTATAGCTATAGCTTATAGGCGACTTTCCCTTTCAGCATTCGTCCTCTGAACTGGCTCACCTGTCTGTCAACCTTCGTCAGCACTGTCTGCAGCTTGTCTGCCTCTACCGTCCGCCCCCTAACAGGAAGAACGTACTGAATGAAGCGTCGTAGTGTGTTTATGTAAGTAATAGGGTTCATTGCTCTTAGTGTGTGTGTGTGTGTGTGTGTGTGTGTGTGTGTGTGTGTGTGTGTGTGTGTGTGTGTGTGTGTGTGTGTGTGTGTGTGTTTGCGTGCGTGCGTGCGTGCGTGTGCGTGCGTGCGTGTGTGTGTGGTTCAAACTGACACGGCTGCAGGCCAAATTGTTTGTTTGCATCCTCTGGTAGTGTTTCATCTTCTTCAAAGTCGCTGCTTTCGCAAGATAAGCGCAGGTGATGTCTTCTCTCGCCATGTTAACAAGGCTGGTAACAACACTGAGAGGCTATGGTATACATGGTAAACTTCTTGACTGGATTAAAGATTTTTTGTTGGATAGGACTCAGTATGTTAACGTCGGTGGCGAGTGCTCGGAAGAGGTAGCTGTAACGAGTGGTGTTCCCCAGGGGAGTGGCCTGGGTCCCACATTATTTATATATTTTATTAATGATATGCCAGAAATTCTAAAATGCTTGGTCAAGATTTTTGCTGATGATACTAAGGTGTACACTGCTGCACAGTCTGAGGAACACTGTAGGTTGATGCAAAACAGAAGAGATCAGCTGGTGCCGTGGACTAAAGACTGGCAGATCCACTTTAAAAGTGGTAAGTGTAAAATCTTACATGTTGGGAAATATAATCCAGGGTTAAAACATTTTATGTATAGTAGGGAGCTTCAGTGTACAGAGGTAGAAAAAGACCTGGGACTTTTTATTGATAAAGACTTAAAATTTGAACAGCATATGAATGAAAATAGCAGGCATGATCGCACATTACATTCAAAATAAACATAAAGAGATCATGGTACCACTTTTTAAGTCATTAGTTAGACCTATTTTAGAATATGGTAATGCTGTGTGGGCACATTGTTTAATAAATAATATAACCCGTATTGAAAATAGACGCTTTACCAAAACGTATTACTGGCATGAACAACCGGGAGTATGAACAAAGACTAATGGCACTGAAATTACCAAGCTTGGAATACAGAAAAGCAAGAGGGGATATGACTGAAACTTTTAAAATTATACATGGCTATTATGATCACGAGACTGTTTGTTCCTTATTCAAGCTGTATGAATCTGCTGGAACCTTTCAAACTACATAAGAAAACAGTTCTTACTAATCAGTAGGCACTCTTTTTTTAAATTTAAATTTAACTAACAGAGTTATAAACAATTGGAACAGCCTACCATCCAACATCGTATTAGCAGGAACACTAAACTCATTCAAAAACCTTCTAGATAAACATTGGAAACATAATATATATGGCATAAGGTAACTGACGAAAACAAGCCAGGTCAATTTACGCAGCACTGCTAACGAATAATGTTGAGCATAATATAAACGAAAACACAAATTAGCAGGCAAAAGGCTAAAAGGCAAAAAAGCCTACGAGCCGTAATCTGATATCATGATGATGATATGTTGATGTTTCAAGTGATACGCAATTGACGTAACAAGCCGGGAAATCCAAAATGACCGGAAGTTGCAATTCGCGGTGGCATCTGTTGTGAAAATTTCAATAGTTCGTGGCAAGACAACTAGGGCGAGTTCAGAGCTCGGGTTTGAAATTCGGCAATGCTTAGAGGTAAGCTCTGTAATATCCAGGGAGGCGGTCGGAAATTCCTGGGACATTTTGTACGCCATTTTAGGTCACGAACATTATCACGGAATCGCCAAACACTGAAACAGGGTCACACGAAGCGAATAAACCCAAAATTTGCAGCAGAAGGTCCCCCCTCCACCCCCCCCCCCCCCACACACACCCCCGCTCCACCGACATACATGCATTTGTGTCCTTCAGTTGGCGCATGTTCCTTTCAAACATTTGATCTAGATATAGTTTTGAGTAACCGTACATTTCCGAGTGCTGATGTGGGCAAAACAATCGATCGTACATAGGCTATTGTTTATACTAAATTGAAGTCACTTTTTTTTTGCAAATGTTGCTTCATTTGCTAGATATGACCCTGTTTGAGTGCTTCTGATAATATTTGTGGCCCAAAATGACGTTGAAAACGTCCCTGAATTTCTAACTGTCTCAGTCCTTGGCCATTACCCGTAGCGGCTTCAACTCCTTTAATAATAAATAATAAAATCACGTGGGCTAGTCTTTAATGCATATATCCTGCTGAGCCGTGTGTGTGTGTGTGTGTGTGTGTGTGTGTGTGTGTGTGTGTGTGTGTGTGTGTGTGTGTGTGTGTGTGTGCGTGCGTGCGTGCGCGCGCGCGCTTGTACGCCGCAATATATTGTCATGTGCGTGTGTTTTTGCCATGCATTGTATGAAAATGTTCGTTAATTTTCACGGTATGTTTTGTATGCTTGTACACCATTGACATAATGACAGGTATTTGCGCATTGTACGTTTTTCTTTACGTTGTAAAGCGCTTTGAGTTTCCAAAAGCGTCTATAAGTTCCCTATTATTATCATTATTATTATTACTTTCAACCTGAGACAACGTTCTAGACTTTATCTTGAAACTTTCACCATAAAGTTCAGCTGAGGCCACATGAAGGCCATGATTTTCAACAAATGTGTGCACATGATGTACTATTTGAAGGACTTTAAAAAAAAGAAGTTATGCCATGATTGTACAAGTCTCATGTATAACGTTCAATGACACAAGTCTCAAGGACATACAGTTTTAAAACTGATTGGCGATTGTTCACAGTCACTATCCTACAAATGATAACCGACGCTTACCTCCGATTTCAGCAGACTTCACGCGCCGTACCGAATTAGAAATTCGCCATCATGCTTAATTGATTCGACACAGAACAAAGTAAACACCCGACTACCTAAAGAGAATTCAGTCCCAGATGTTTTTGCGACGCAGTCAGTACTACTCTGACGTAGGTTAGTTTCCACCAGGCTTTTCGCTGCGGAGTGCAACACAGGCTGGCTGTTTCCAGTTGAGCTGACGCCAGTCATTAATCTGCAGTCACCAGGCTGCTTAACTGTCCGCGCGCGGAAACCCGAAAGGCGACCATGAGGTATTCACAAGGTTTCAGGGTTTCATTGAGCTAGCTTTTTGCCCCTGGGGGCTAGAAAGCGAAGTTACGTTCGCACACGACATTCCTTATGAACCAGTACACGAATACTACTAATAAATAACTACCACACTTTACATATAAGACAAAAATAAATGCTCAAACACAAATCAAAGTTGTTATAAATATGTAAGGCTAAGGCG
>OY757548.1:5679892-5694892 GCA_963584105.1 Alviniconcha strummeri
TGTAGGTATTAACTAGGACGGTGATTACGGATGCCGGTAACTACTGTAACCGCTTCATTGGCCACAAAAATGTCACTTTGTTCTTGTAGATTAGTATGTTGAATTACTTTTATTTATGTTGGTTTATGTAAAACGACACTTCCGCCCACCACTGAAACTGAAAGGACGCTGATTAAAAGCTTGAACTTTGAGGACAGCTTCCAGTCTCTGTATGCATGAATGCCTGTTCTACATGGTGTCAGAAGCGACACCCAGCGCTACGAACTTTGAGTCTACAAACGCCTGCATTCAAGCAAAAAGGTAGAAAACCATTTTACGAATGAAAGTGATTCGGCGCGGCGGTTGCTCATTTACGAATTTTATCCTCCGACATCTGCAATTGTGGCGAGGTCAAAACAGTGAAAGCTGTTTTTATATGTGGTCCAGTGGTTAGGACTCTAGCATAGCAAGATTATGGAAGCCTTACGCAAGCCAGCGCCGTTGTCTTCGAAGGCAACGTTGCTGAAAACTGGAGACCTTTTGAATCTGAATTTGACATTTTTGTAGAGCTGCCTACAGTGACAAGAATGACCGTACAAGAGCGTATACTCTGCTGAACTTGGCAGGCAAGGATGCCATTGAAAAAGCGAAAACGTTCACATATGCTAGCTGAGGTGAGGAACGAAGATGGTGACATCATTCAGGCTGCTGAAAGTCGGGAAAGTGTCGCAGTGTTGAAGCAAAATGTCGCGAACTGTGCAACCCACTGACTAATGTGATCATTGAACGACACAAGTTCAACACCAGGTTTGAGAGGCATCGGAACCTGTTCAGAATTCATCACAGCACTGAAGATCCTGGCAGACACTTGTGATTTTGGGACTTTGAAAGACTCTCTCATTCGTGACAGAATAGTTTGCGGAGGTGTCATCAGATTGCTTTGCGAAAGCAGCTGCTTAAGAAAGAGACCCGACTCTCCACAAGGCTGTTCAACTCTGCCAGATTCATGAAAGTGCTGAAAGGTACAGCAAGGAAGTCTCAAATCAGCAGGATGTTATGCAGTCAGGCAACAGACCAGCTCTGCCACAGTCCGTGATAAAGCATGCATGCACTGTTGTCCTGAACCGCAGAAGGAACTCTGCCCGGCATTTGGCAAGAAGTGTTCTTCGTGCATGAAAATGCATCATTTCGCTAGCGTCTGCAGGTCAACACGGCAACGCCGCGTGAACAGAAATGTCAGCATTGTTGACCATGACGAAGCCGATATGCTCCAAGAGGATGCTGATATTCATGTCATCACACAGACAAAGATCCGAAATGAAATTCACTGCACAGCGAGAGACAACACACAAAGAAATCAGGTTGAAAATAGACACAGGGGCAAAATGCAACGTTCTACCTCTTGACCTTTTCAAGAAAGTGCAGAAGAAGGAAACGATCAACAAGGCGAAAGCAAGTCAACCTGGTTGCATACGGAGGAGAAAGATTTTAACTCTTGGCACGGCTGACCTCCAGTGCAAGATTGGAGACACAACATGTCTGCTCACATTTCAGGTCCTTGACAGGACAAGCGACTCCGAGTTTAGGCCTAAACGATGCATTGCAGCTGAATCTTGTCAAGCTGGACAAGGCTGTCTATGAGGTGGATGCTGATGCGGAAGATGCATTCCGTCAGCAGGTCGTCAGAAGTATGCTGATTCGTTTGATGAGCAGTTGGGGAATCTTGCAGCCAGATACACAATGAGAGTGGACAAAAGCATCACTCCAGTCGTGAAACCAGCAAGAAAGATTCCCCAAGCCATGGAAAAGAAGGTCAAAGAAGAGCTGGGCAACATGGTGAAGAAAGGCGTTATTGTGCGAGAGACTGAACCAATAGAGTAGGTCTCACAGATGGTAGCCACCAGAAAGAAGAACGGCGACGTACGGATATGTCTGGATCCCAGAGATTTGAACAAAGCTCTCAAACGACCACATCATCCCATGCGTACTGCAGATGATGTGGCCTCCTGACTGGGGAATGCGAACGCTGGATGCAAAGACTGGATTTTGGCAGATCAAGCTCGAAAAATAATCCTCTCTACGAACAACGTTCAGTACACCATAATTATGGGAGGTACAGGTTTCTCCGCATGCCTTTCAGAAGTGTTCCAGAAAGCCATGAAAGACTTTTTGAAGGATATCCATGCGCAATCATTGTCGACGACATCCTCATCTAGGGTTCTACTGAAGAAGAACATGATGCCACCCTCAGGAAAATCCCGGAGAGAGCTCGACAGATTGGCTTGAAGCTGAACCTCAGCAAATGCAAGTTCAGGGCGAGACGTCTCCTTCATGGGACACACGTTCACGGATGAAGGTCTGAAGCCTGACACAGAGAAGACTGATGCAATTCGAAACATGCCAGCACCAGAAAACCAAGCAGCTCTTCAAAGGTTTCTCGGAATGACAGACTACTTGAACAAGTTCATCAAGGACTACAGTGAAAAGACAGCCACACTACGAGAGCTCCACAACGATGTCGTCTGGAATTGGACTGAAACCCACCAGCAAGCATTTGACAGACTGAAAGATGACTTCACAAATCCTCCTGTGCTGAAATTCTTCGACGCTGGAGAGCCTATGGTGTTGTCTGTTGACGCGTCCAAAAGCGCGCTTGGTGCTGCTTGCCTCCAGGACGATGCTTCAGTAGCCTTTGCTTCAAGAGCTCTTTCCGATGCAGAAACCAGATACGCACAGATCGAAAAGGAGCTTCTTGCGGCCGTGTTTGCATGCAGAAAGTTTCACGACTTCATCTACGGTCGCAGAGTGACCATAGAAACTGATCACAAGCCTTTGATCACTATCGTGAAGAAGCCACTTCATGCTGCCCCAGCACGCTTACAGAGAATGCTTCTTCAGCTTCAGCGGTATGACCTACAGTTTGTCTACAAGAAGGGAAAAGAGCTTTTCCTTGCTGACACCCTCTCAAGAGCATACCCGGATGAACCCCCAGAAGAGACAGAATTTGAGTATGACGTCATGACAGTGCTGTCCATCTCAGCAGACAGGACGACCGAGCTTCAGCGAGAAGCTCTGGCAGATGCCACCATGCAGAAGTTGGCGAAGTTCATCAAGGAAGGCTGGCCTGGACATGAGCGAAGTGTTCCACCTGACGTAAAACCCTTCTTTGCTTTCCGAGACGAGCTCGTGATTGAAAATGACGTCATCCTGAAGGGACAAAAGGCAGTGGTGCCCAAATCTTTGCAGTCGACATACATCGCCATCTTACAACAAGGGCCACATGGGTGCGGACCGCACCAAACCGCACGCCAGCGATGTGGTCTATTGGCCAAAGACGTGACAAGACATCGAGAGTGCTGTTTCTCAGTGTTCTGCATGCAACAGTTGCAAAGCCCATCTCCAGAAGCAACCCCTCATCAATCACCCCGTCCCTAACCTTACCTGGGCAACTGTTGGAGCAGACATTTTTGACTGGAACAACCACCAGTACCTGGTCATGGTGGATTCTTACTCTGGCTGGTTCGAGATGGATTTACTGCCTGACAGCTCCTCTAGGGCAGTGATCTCCAAGATGAAGCGCCTGTTTTCGACTCACGGCATTCCAGAGAAGCTGTTGACAGACAGTTCGTCAGCCGTGAATTCTAGCTGTTTACCAAGGGATGGAACTTTGCACACATTACAAGCAGCCCATACTATGCACAGTGAAACGGCCTGGCTGAAAACGCTGTCGAGTAAGCAAAACAGCTGTTGGAGAAATGCAGAAAAGATGGGTCTGATGTTCAGTTGGGTCTCCTGAACCAGCGGAA
The DNA here is from genome assembly GCA_963584105.1 of Alviniconcha strummeri. Taxonomy (NCBI): domain Eukaryota; kingdom Metazoa; phylum Mollusca; class Gastropoda; family Provannidae; genus Alviniconcha; species Alviniconcha strummeri. The sequence continues at coordinate 5,683,678 of OY757548.1, forward strand.
CACACCAAGAGATAGCATGGGTTCTCCAGCCCAGCGTCTGCTTTGCAGACACACCCGCACCACACACCCGACATCAACGAAGCTGCTGAAACCCAAGCCAGTGAGTACGTCCATGGTCTCTACCCAGATGAAGGAAGTCCGCCAACAGCAGAAACAATATCATGACAAGTCAGCACGACATCAGCGGCCTTTGAAACCCAATGAAGTGGTACGCATGCAGACAGACAAAGGCTTTCAGAGACTTGCAGTAGTGAAGTCAACTCGAGACAGTCGCAGGTCATACATAGTTACTTCTGATGGAGCCGACTATGTTCGGAACAGACGACATCTTCTTCCGGTCAGTGAACCCAGACCACAGAACAGTCAGCAAGACAGCTACGCAACCGGTCTGCAAAACCCACCAGTCAGCGATGGAGCCCCTACAACTGAAGGTCAGAAGCAGCAAACTGTGCCTCTCCCGTCCTTGGCCGCCTGTCCTTTGCCGCCTTCTACACCGCTTCCCAGCAGCCGACCCGTAGCTACTCAGCTTGGTTCTCCACAGCATTCACATGCACCACCATGGTCCTTGGGGTATGACCAGATGTCTCCTGCACCAGGACCTAATGCGGTTCCATGCCAGGCACAACCTAGCCGTCAGCCTGTGGTGACGCGCTCTGAGCGAGTCGTCGGACCAAATCCAAAATACTTTGACACTTGGTGTTGACTTAATTCGTTTTTCTTTCTTCTTTTTTTCTTCGTTTTTTTTTTTTTTTTTTTTTTTTTTTTTTTCTCTCTCTACATTTTCCTTTTTCTTTCTTTCTTTCTTAGATTTTTCAAGAAGAAAAAAGATGGACGTTAATTGATTAAGAGAAACAGAAAGAAGAAAGACTGACATTTGCCGAGTGGATTAAAACTGTCTTTATTTTAAAATAACGCTAAATTTCCTTGAGAAGGAAGATTAGATTATTATGTTGAATTACTTTTATTTGTGTTGGTTTTATGTAAAACGGCACTTCCGCCCACCACTGAAACTGAAAGGACGCTGATTAAAAGCTTGAACTTTGAGGACAGCTTCCAGTCTCCGTATGCATGAATGCCTGTTCTACAGCTCTGTTAGAGTTAAAGGCCTAACCATCGCTTAGGACGGCGTGAATCGCTTCGTAGGCCATTCATTGAAGAGGCTAAAGAAACGTCCGAAAGTGTGAAACGGAAACGAAAGAATTCTGATTCTTGTTTAGACGGAGAAATAAAAGACATATTCGGATAACAAGTATTTCAAAGACATTGATGCCCAGCTTGTTAAAAATGATAGCAATGCTTTTCTTCTTGTGATATAGTATACATTTTCTCTTTTCTCTTTTACAGGAAACTGCGTGGCAATGCACACGCTGTTCTCTCTCTCTCTCTCTCTCTCTCTCTCTCTCTCTCTCTCTCTCTCTCTCTCTCTCTCTCTCTCTCTCTCTCTCTCTCTCTCTCTCTCTCTCTCTCTCTCTCTCTCTCTCTCTCTCTCTCTCTGTCTGCCTCTCTGTCTGTCTCTGTATGAGCGTGCGCGTGCGTGCGTGCGTACGTACATGCTTGCCTGTGTGTGTGCGCGAGAGCCTGTGTGTGTGAGCGTGCGCGTTTGTCTGTCTGTTTCGGTCTGTGTGTGTGCATGTTTTTGTGTATTTGAATCTTTGAAGACTAGTCTTCATGATGTTTAAAATCTATAAACGCTTAGGGCTGTCCGACGTTAGGCACGCTAAACGCCATGTAGTATTAATATTAGTACTACTACTATTATTATTGTTGTCATCATCATCGTCATCATTATTATTATATGCAAAAGTATCATTATTATCATTTATTATTATATGCAGGAAATCTGTTGCAAACGCAAAATTTCACCCTCCTCTCGAACTTCTGACTCGAAGCGTAGGAAATAAAACAAAGCCAACCAACCAACCAACCAACCAACCAAGTGCGATTTCTCATCGAATAACCGCTGGATCATCTGTGTCCACGCTAAATTAATTCCGAGTGACCCCCCCCCCCCCCCACCCACGCTTCCTACAGCCCTCCCTCCAGGCCCACCCCACCCAACCCTCGATCCTGTCTGTGTTTTGCTGCTCTGCAACGCGATTGAAGAATTCACATCAGCTCTGTCAAATATAAATTATACGACGGTTGGTAAAAGGTTTCGAGGAGCCCAGTAGAGCAACATCCTTTATGCTTTTTCACTGATTAAGAGGGGGGGGGGGCAATTTAGCGCAGCAATAATAAAGTGTGATCGAGATATATCCCAAACGATATGCGAATGTGTGATTTGCATCCTCTTTGGGGATCCTCTCTCTCTCTCTCTCTCTCTCTCTCTCTCTCTCTCTCTCTCTCTCTCTCTCTCTCTCTCTCTCTCTCTCTCTCTCTCGTGGCCTTCGGTATAGCTGCGGGTGTCGGCCTTAAGTATAGCCTCACGGTCTGGGTTTTACGTGTTTGTCCCTAATATGTGAGCCCGACATCTGAGGACATTAAGCCTCACATCGTCATCAATCTGACGCAGCCGCGGCCTTCCTGTCTTCGGCGATCTGGACGTTATAATCACAGTCGCCGACACCGAGACGCCGTTGTTGTTCCGCGGGCGCCCGGGTCCATTCTTATCCAGAGACACGTAGGTCGGTACGGGGGCTTCTGACTTCACGAATTCCTCCAGCTTTAACTTCATCAAGTCGAAGACCAGCGGGTTGTTCGTAGCGGCGTCTGGGACAACAGGCGGCTCCAGCTCTTCAGGGTTGGTGCTCAGGTCGAAAAGGCGATAGCCGGATTTGGGGCATTTGACTCTTCCTTTTCCCGTCAGTCCGTTCACTCTCGGGGCGGGGGTCACGGTACCATCCTGGACACGATCTGCAATGGCCAGGTTTTAGGCGTAAGTGTGTGTGTGTGTGTGTGTGTGTGTGTGTGTGTGTGTGTGTGTGTGTGTGTGTGTGTGTGTGTGTGTGTGTGTGTGTGTGTGTGTATGTGTGAGAGAGAGAGAGAGAGAGAGAGAGAGAGAGAGAGAGAGAGACAGACAGACAGACAGACAGACAGACAGACAGACAGACAGACAGACAGACAGACAGACAGACAGACAGAGAGAAAAGGTAGGGGTAGCGAAAAAACGATTTGAAAACAGATTTAGGTAAAACCCAAATAGACCACAATTAACCAGTCGTCAGGCCACGCCCTCTGCTCGAATATTTCGACTGATTGATAATTAGGAAGCATGGCGACGCTGACATATTTAAAGGATTGGTCTGTGTGATGATTAGTACTATCGTGACAGCTGAAACAGCGCCCGCGTTGTGTCTGCGGCGATCATGGCAACATCATCTCTAGGCTAATCTGGCAGGCATGGATTGGAACCAGAAAAGCTGACTTCTACACAGCTGATTCTGTAGCTTGCCAAACACTGAACATACTCTTAAATTGACCTTTACACAAACAATTAAGACTAAAAGAAATGGCGATTTACAGCGACGTTTATATTTAGTCGTTCAAGAGGGTGATTACATCATTTTGTGCACCTCAGAGTAATTTTGCGCTCTTCCATGGGGTTTGCGGGATGGCATGAATCTTACCCCACCCTCAAGTGGACTTGGGTACCATATATTCGAGTTCACAGCCCCATGCACATGTTTTCACCATTGCTGGTCTCCGTTGGTTTAAACAAAATTTATTCATTCATATTAATCAGAAGTTCAACAAATAATCACAGGAAACACAAAAGTAGTATGCTTATGTGAGTGTTACCTATAGACAAACTGATAATTACACAGACATTTACGATGGCAAGATGATCTGTTTGTTTGCTGTCTGAAGATCTGCATAGGCTTATAACGCCCTTTAGTTCTCGAAGGATTAGTTGAAGGTGTGTCAGGTCTGCGGAAGCTGATTGGCTAATCGCTAATGTCAGTCATACTTTGCGACTGGTTAATTGTCTGCGTACACTGATTGGCTAATCGCTAATGTCAGTCATACTTTGGCGACTGTTTAATTGATTAACTCACGAATAAAGTTGGATTCACTGTTGCTTACAGAGGGGGGGGGGGGGGGGGAACAAAAAACAAACAAACGTGTTTTACATTGTTTTCGAACAGGTTTGTGTTCCGGTTTTTTTTCTACGCAGGAACCTGCGTCAATCACTTTGGACGACTTTTGGTAAGTAAACATGGTGCTTAAAGGGCCACTGAACACTGATTTTAAGTCGTAAATATCACTTACTTTGTACTATATAAATAAAGTTTAACATACACGCTGTTCGTTTGATAGACTGACATTTTCCTGAGGTACGTAAAAGTATTGATTTGAATGATGCCATTGACTGTTTTTTCTCTTTCAGCTCCTTTTGTTTCTCGGGTTATATCGTTCATTTACGATGAACGAGTGAGGGGGATAGTCTCGTGAGCATCTGCTGCCCCGCAGTGTTGTTGTCACTGCTAAGTGGGTTGTATCGTGTACACGGATTACGTGTATCCAGCCTTTGTCACGTTGCTCGCTGACATTTCCTGTCTCCTCTTTCTTTTCAGAAAGTGTTTGTTTGTTGTTGTTGTCGTTGTTTTGTTTTCTCTCTCTTCTCTTCCACCATACGTCTTTCGTTTTTATCTTTGGCTTATTGGCCAATTCGTAACCGGTGTTAGCTTGCCTGATTAGGGCAGCTATTTTGATTTCTCTTTTCGTCTGCATTTGTTTACATCCCGATGCTATGTCATCGGTAGTCCTGATTAGCGATTTGCTTTATCAGTCTGCAGGCATTGTGTTTCTAGATGGAGGCCGGGTTAGTGAGGAGTTAGTTATGGTTAGTTTGGCTTTCCATCTATTTGTCGTTGGCACAGTTATTTTTGTTTATGTGCTCTTATGTCAAGTTAAGTCAAGTCAAGAATTTCTTTATTCCTTCAAAGGAAAATGTGCCACACATAAAGCCACAAAGACAGTGTACATATGTAAAAGATTAACAGTTAAGAAGTACGCAACAACACGTAGTATCGCAACCATCACAATATACAATAAACACAAAGCATAACCACCACTGTTCTCATGACACTTCTTCGTCACTTGAACTCTCCCAGTCGATGCCAAAACTGATATCCCCAACTGGCTCGTACTGGAATGGCCGTATTCCAGTTGCCATTTCCAACTTTTCAGGCAAATTTATCCGGAGTTTTGTGCACTGAAACTGTAGAAGCAACAATGCCAATGGCAGTCGAGTCTTATCGTGACGTCACGATTAGCCTTTGACTTTACGGCTCCAAGTAAACTCTCGGCCAAAACACGTACGATCACGCGGCTGCAGCGGTTATTTCCCTTGCCCATTCTGCCGTGACATATTGGTCTTGTTATGCGATTCATAAGCATTTAAGACACTTGAAAAATATGAAATGATTACTGAGGCACGGGATATATACCTGTATTTACTGTGTGAAAATATTTAATCGGTGGAATATACCAAAGTGGAGATCTGAAGCTAAAATCAGTCAAAATCAGTGTTCAGGGGCCCTTTATTCCTTGGGCTTTTTATTCCCTGGAAACTATGTTAGCCGCTGCTAATTCCTGTTAAAAACAACAACAGAAAACACTGGACAGCGGAGGAGGACAAAAATTAAAGTTGAATGAAAAGGTAGAAATTAGAATTCTTGGCAGCAGGAGAAGCATGCAAGGCTATATTATGGCATGCTCTTGGTTTAAAAGACAGAATTAACATCTGATAGCTCTGGGTTCTCGGTGGACCTTTATTTATGGGTTTCGGCCCCCCTGCGGGACGACGAAAGGGCCAATTGATTTGCCTTGAAAGGATAATACATGTTTGCCATGAAAGGGTAACGCGTTTTTGCAATGAAAGATTATGCTGATTTTGACATGAAAGGGTCCATTGTTTTGCCATTAAAGGGAAAACTGATGGGAGGTTTTGCCATAAAAGAATATTAGCGTGTCTTTGTCATGAAGAGGTAATGTTTTTGTCATGAAAGGGTACTGTGTTTTGTCATGATAGGTCGGCTGGAATGGTTGATGTGCGGAAAGCAAACGGCAGATGGTAATGTGATAGTTAATGACCTCCCACTGGCTACTGTTTTGTAGTGTCCACTTAATATAGCCTTCTTTTTATAATCTCTTTTGTGTTTTTGTCTCATAAGAACGAAGTTTTGTAAATGCTTACTTGAGTGAGCCGGTGGCAACAAGCTTGAAGTTGTGGGTGGCGTTCTTAAGTCGGATAGCACCCAGCTCCCTTCTGCTGTCGATGTTATAGACCATCCACTTGCGCGCAGTGGTCTTGTTTCTCGTAATGTCTGTCAGCACGTTCAGTCCATCAAGATCCGCTTGAAAGAAAATGAGATAAAAGCAATATTAGTTACTTACTTACTTGGGCACATATGTATGATTCCTTGCACCAAACTCTCCACTCTCCGCTCGTGTGTGCAGGTGCCTCTGTGTGTGTGTGTGTGTGTGTGTGTGTGTGTGTGTGTGTGTGTGTGTGTGTGTGTGTGTGTGTGCGTGCATGCGTGCGTGCGTACGGGTGTGTGCGTGCGTGTATGTGTGTGTGTGTGTGTGTGTGTGTGTGTGTGTGTGTGTGTGTGTGTGTGTGTGTGTGTGTGTGTGTTTATTATTAAGAGCAAATAAAGCTGAAGGCGGTCAGCCCCTATTTCCGATTTGCTAAAGAGTACGGCTCCGTCAACTGGGTAAAAATAACTATTTGATTCCGTTTCTTTTTAGGTCAAGAAAGTCCCTTGTTTTATAAACAATTCAACGCAAGTGTCGTCGAAGACTCGAAAGCCACTGGACACCGAATGATAACAGCCTTGTCGGTTTCAAAGAGTCAAAGTTCACTTCGATTGCAGCAGACATCAGTGACCCAATGACCTCTTCCCACTCGATATTGTCCTGTCCCTCTCTTCGTCGTCTATGTTGACTATAATAGACGACTCCACTCCTGTCAGTCAAAGTAGACACACCCTTAGATTTCAGCCAATCGCGTGCCGCAGCATAATGAGGTGCCCACGTGTTTTGACAAGGCCTGAAATGGTCTGGCAAGCCTTCGTGCCAGACATTGCAAGTGGTCAGTTGGCAGTGTTCGACATGGCAGGAAAAAAAACAGGAAAACGAATTGTTGCTATGGCCAGTGTAAGTAAGACGAACGATACTCTGTCAAATGTGCAGGTGTCACATTCTAGCCGCTTCCGAAGCCAAAAACAAAGCTGAAAGATTGTAAAGCTTGGATCAAGGCTGTGGTCGACCCCATGATCAACTAAACCGAGCGTGATAACAAAGAACTACTACGTGTGTTCCAAGATATGTCAGCCTTAGTACAAAACGTATCATCCAGTTAATTTATGCATGTGTTCGGTTTTCTCTTTTGTAAGCTGTCAAAGTCAATGATTGTGTGCATGTGGTGGAAGTATAATTATTAGCGTAGGACTACATGGCTAAACACAAAATACGTGCCGTATAACGGCCGAAATATTGTTCATTCACTTGGAACATTGCATTATCGGGCTAATAATAGTGTGTGTAGGTGTGTGTGGGTGCGTGCGTGCGTGCGTGCCTGCGCACGGTAGCGCCCGCCTGGCACTCTTTGTTACCAGCCCAGAGCAAACTAATACCCCAGTGAGGAAATGAGTAACGGTAACTTTAACTCCTTGCAGTTCTTTCCCTTGAATTTCGATCACCAGTGATCGACGGACAAACATGCCATTTTAGCAGTTAAAAATACAACGAACCTAGTATTTTTCTGCGAGAAATACATCAAGGAAACTCTGTCTGGGCAGTTTGTGTGCAAAACGACGTCATTTAGATTGTTTTTCGCTTACAATTACGAACGCAAATGCGTCATGCAGCATTTTCCATTTTGCCGCCATTTTCGATTTTGTTTGAGTTCAGCGTACACAGTGCGAGCGTATATTTGGCGAAAATGAGTTCTGATGAGTCTTCAGACAGTGAAATGCCATATGATAGTTCAGATGAGGCGGTCTGGGAGGAAGAGGAGGTGAGCGGAGACGATGACAGTGACGGCGGACCTGGATTTTTAGATCCAACTCGACGGCACTCCCTCCCTGGGATGTAAACTGTCCCTTCCCTTTCCCATCTGACCAAGGAGGGCATGATAAGAATAACTGCAGACCAGTTATATTATCAATACAGGGTCCTGCGTCTCAGAAGACCGCTTTGACCTTTGGGTGAGTTTTCTGTCACCAAAACCAAAGCCCGTCTATTTTAAAATAGACGAGCTTTGACCATACACAACAGCGAGAGGTCTTCTGGCGAGAGATCGAGAGTACTTCTGGATTCGGCTGCAGCCATCTTTTCGGGTCGCTTGCCAGAGGGGCGGAGCTTACGGCTGGAAGCGGTGCGTTGTGGAGTGGTCTATTGTCTTGATGCATGATCAACTTGCTTGAACAGTTTATGGTCTTCAGTAGTACTTGGGATGGCGCCGGTACGTCCGCACGTCCTTCGTTTTCTCCTCTGTCGGTAACGGCAGCATCGAGCAGCCATTTTTGTACAGAGAGCTAGGAATGCTATGGACACAGTGGGAAAACTCTTATTTCGGTATCCGTTCCACCCCCGTGATACCGCAGTAGCGCGTTAAAAATCCCAGTCATTCTGCCAAAAATGCAGGTGGCCATATATACAGCTAAACACGCATGCACCCTACATATGTGGCTTCGCATGAAGTGACGCGACATGGTGCATGGTTGTATGGTGTACACAGAACGCGCCGCGACGGCAGCACTTTCACGTGGCACCAACCATATAACAACCAATCAGCGCTGTAAGTAAGCCACTTAGGTGGATTTTCAAAAACGCGCGATTAAATGCTAGTCACTCATTTAGAATCACATGCGAGCGCAGTGAGTCGGCTCTAGAGAGGAGATGAGCGCTAGCCCATATGAAAGCGATCAACAACAATGATCTCGTGGACTTAGCGATGTGCTCGTTCGCGAAGGATGTCTTCGGTCACTTCGGTTCTTAACATGAAAACGGCCAGCTGCCCGTGCCCAAATCTTGGCCCGGCGGTTTGCCGCCAACCACGCCCCTGAATTCTTTTCTTTCTCTTCGTGCATTTCCATGACGCGTGAGACCATGATTATTTCTCCTCGGTCTTTGCAAACAAGCTGGAGAATTTGGAGAGGGTGTGTATCGAAGATCTCTGGAGGGAGTGTATATATATATGCATGTATAGATTTCACCTCGGTCTTTGCAAACGAATCGGATAATTTGGAGTGGGTGTGTATCGAAGATCTCTGGAGGGAGTATATATATATATATGCCTATATAGATTTCACCTCGGTCTTTGCAAACAAATCAGAGAATTTGGAGAGGGTGTGTATCGAAGATCTCTGGAGGGAGTGTATATATATATATGTATATATGCCTGTAAAGATTTCACCTCGGTCTTTGCAAACGAATCGGAAAATTAGGATGCCTATATATATATCATACAGGTGGAGAGGTACAGAAAGGCATTGTGCTCTCGTGCCTGTGAGCGCACTACGGCAAGTCGTGTAAAAACCTTGTACAGTGCTGTAGTCGCAGCCCCCTTGGCAACCAGGGTATAGATTGAAGGATCTCTCTCTCTCTCTCTCTCTCTCTCTCTCTCTCTCTCTCTCTCTCTCTTGTTCCCCCTCCCCCCTCTTCCTCCCTACTTCTACCTCTCAGTACCTCTCTCAATACACCCACCAATAACGATTGTTACTGATGATTTAAAAGCCCTCTGTATTCGAACTCTCTGTCTCTGTGCCTCTGTGTTTGTCTCTCTGTGTATCTCTGTCTGTCTATCTGTCTGGCTCTCATATCATGTTTAATGTGTAAACCTTATTCAGTCCATGTGTGCAACGGTGTGTCGTAGCTTTGAAATGTGAAATGTATAATTATATATAGAATAGTTCCTGTTTGCTGTTGCGGCCGTGTTCATGTGTTCATCTCAAGAGAGAGCCTACACTGTTTCCTGGTTGGTGTGCAAATAAAAAGTTATGTTATAGCAACCTCTGACTTGTGACTCTTCATCCATGCTTCCCACCTGCTTCCCTTACTCCCCACACCGCTCCCCTACAAAGCTGGCGCTGCGATCAGGATTGGAAGTAGAAGAGTCACACACCGACCAGGAGACAGTGTAGCAGAGCTGTTCGGCACTGAGGCAGTTCGACGGGACCTGACCACCGAGCTTCACCTACACTGATGGCTGATTTACATATACAGCAACAGGATCCAGTCCTTCGCCCGGTGCTCGCAGCATGGCCAGCCAAGCCCTCCGACACCAAGGAACGCTCCACGCGGGTGTTGGTACAGCAGTATACCTCGACGGTTCCTGAAGAATGGGATCCTCCGTCGTGGGCAGGCTGACCAACGTCGCGGTACCCTTGAACAGCTGATTCATCCCTCAGTAGCCCCTGAGTGTATTGTCGTTCTGCCTAGTGTCTGCTTCGATGGTTTGTTAATTCAGCTCTTAGTAGATCTAGCTCTAGAATGATCTTCAGTAGTACTAGCTCTAGAATGATCGTCAGTAGATCTAGCTCTAGAATGATCTTCTGTCGTGTGTTCCAGCAATGAAGGCATTGGTAGTCGCTAAGTATCGGTAAGGTTCTACTGAGATGATCTGATAAATGTCAACTCTTAGTAGCCTTTGAATGATGTTACTGTTAGTTAACTGAGCTGGGGGGGGTGGGGGGGGGGGGGGTAAAAAGAGTGCATCTGCACATTGTGTTTGTGTTGTTGTATGTACTCTGTGTGTCGCTCTGTCAAAGAAAAGAAGAAATAAAATCAGGAACCTTTGGCTGTGGCTCGTTTGTTGTTCCCTAGTTCCAACCTGCAACTTCCACCGACCGTTTACATTGGTATTCTCGGTTGTTCGACCTCCCGTTACGATTTTAATCTCTCTTCAGTTTCAGAATCCCCCCCACCCCCCTTTCTTGGTATTCCTGTATGTTCTTCGACCTCCCCTTGCGATTTTTGTCTCCCTTCAATTTTACCCCCCCCCCCCCCCCCCACCCCCCCCATTTCTTGTTTTGGATCACCAGGTCCCCTCTGCCACTCCTCTTGCCCATCATCGCTCATCATATGAGATATATCATTGTCACAAATAATTCTCTAACGCCTTTTTCCAACCAACATTTATTGTCGGACGTAGACTAATAAAATATTTATCATGGCTGAAAATCAGCATTACATTCATCTTTTTATGCACTCCCCAAGCAGATTCATTGCGTAAGAAAAGGAGAGGATCGCCTTGCCGGCAGCTGGT
>OY757548.1:5698130-5720811 GCA_963584105.1 Alviniconcha strummeri
CCTGCACGACGTATTTATGTACAGCCTACACATCAACACAAAAAAGCAGGCAATGATCTGCGCATACAGGTGTTTCTACAGGTCTGCGTCTCTCTGTATGTACGTGCTTCTTTTCTGTAATGGAAGCACTTCGTTCTTAAGGATAACACACACAGACACACACAAACACACGCACGCACGCACACGCATATACACACATATATACATACACGCACGCACGCACACGCACATACACGCACGCACGCACACATACACGCACACACGCACACGCACGCACGCGCGCGCGCGCACACACACACACACACATGAACGCGCACACACACGAGCACACGCACGCACGCACACATGCACAGGCACACACATACACACACACTTGCACACACACGCACGCACCCATGCAGTCACGCACGCACGCACACACACACACACACACACACACACACACACACACACACACACACACACACACACACACACCAATGTCACCTTGAAACGATGTTTAGCTAGGCCTGCAGATTAAATAAGTAATTTAAGTCGCTGTGTTTTGACGGGCAAAAACATTCAGTTGCACAACAGTGATGACCAATTTAGAACACCATGCGAGCAGAAGAAAAACGCGTTTCGAGCTGAATGATGTTAGGGCTGAAGCAAGGTCGGTGGCCCGAATCCACCGCGGCCAGCTTTCCTCGAGAAATACGACCGCTTTCTCCATGGCAACAGGAGAGGAAAGGACAGCAAAGGTGAGGCAAAATATAAATGCCGTAGAACTGATTCAGGCATAATTCTGGAAATTGACGTTTTTGTTGTAGTTCTGATTATCTTTGTTATTGTTGTTTTGCGAAAGATTTTTGACACCCCCTCCCCTCCCCCTCCTCCACAATAGTCCATGCTACTTAAAAATTGTAACGGTCGAGGAATGCCGGTTCCAATATTTATAGAAAATATGAGCCAGAAAAGGAGAAGAAAAGAAAGAAAAAAAGATGGCTACGGCACTCTTTTTCCCCATCCTTATTGCTTTTGACCTACAGCAGACTGGATCCTAATTTTGTTTTAAATATGGAACGATGTTTTCCTGCTGTGCAATCCCTGAAACAAAAACGTTTTCACCCCAGCAACGTATTGTCATTGCACGGATTCATTCCATGTCCAAAAAATGTGAAAAAGTACAGGCGTTATAACTACAGCAGTTTTTTTGTTTTGTTTTTTGTTTTTGTTTTAGAAAGATTAAATAATAATAATAATAAAAACGAGTAAACAGCTGCTGGGTGTGGCTGTAAAGAGGTTATTAAACTACCGATTTTGCTGTCCAAAAGAGCAGCTTCCAACTGCAGAAACATACAAAGATATTCGATATCTGAAGACCTGTCACAGACCCCCAAAATAGCTTCCTACATCAGAAAGATACAAAGATACTTGCTATATTTAACGACCTGTCCGATTTCGTAGACCAAAAGAACAATACATTTTGGAACAGGTTCCTTTGATTTTCTCACTGAAAGCTGAAAATGTGGGACTAAAAATGTTTGTTGTAAAGCACAGTGAGATTGTGCAGATCAGGGAATAACGGTAAAAAATTAAAAAAAATTATCTATTATTATTTCATAGAACAAAAGAGCAGCTTCCTACGTCAGAAAAGATAGACAGATGCTTGATATTTAACAAATTTCCGATTTCGTAGACCAAAAGAAAAGCTTCCCACGTCCAAAAGACAGAATGATACTTCATATTTAACGAGAGTCCGATTTCGCAGACCAAAAGAAAAGCTTCTTACATCAGAAAGACAGAACAAATACTTGATATTTAAGATATGATATTTTATTCACCAACCACGAAGGCTGTAGCCTATCAGAGAGAAATTAACTTCACCACACTGCATCACAAGTAAAAAGTCTGATTAACTAGACTTGACACAGGTCATAGCCTCTCTATAAATATAATTAGTTGTAGAGGACTGGGAAAAGGGAACGTTTCATGAACCGGGATGGCAAAATTAGACGAGTCGTCTTCCTGGCAGCAAACGAAGCATGGGAAACTATATTCTGACCTAGTTCAGGCTTAACTTGAAAGACGCGGGAAACATTGGTAGATTCAGTCCCAGCAGAAGGGGCGGAAGGCGGGGGTGGGGTGGGGTGGGGGGGGTTAATTTCTGCGTCCGTAGCACCCCACTGCAAGGATTCGGCGTCAGAAACCACTCAGTACTGGGCTAGCGCCGCTTCACGGGGCCTTGAGTGAAAACGGGACGGTACAAGTTGGCAACACCTCAGCAGTGGATGCAGACAAGGGGAGCGAAGACAAAGTGAGCTGACAGTCTCGTAATGAGAGGCACATGAAACAGCATTCCTGCCGCTTCGCCAATCGCTACCCTCTGCCGGTGCCAGACCTGCGCGCGCAGCCACAGACACCGACACCTATATGGCATCGACATCCAATCACCTGTGATGCCACCGCTCTGGGACGCGGAACAGGCCTAACTTGGCTGCTTGTGAAAAAGTGTCTCTTTTCGATTTAAGTAACTACAGTTCAAACTTGGCTCCTCTGTGAAAATGGGTCTCTTTGTGGTTCGAAGGGCTCTCAAGGTTTGACTTGCTGTGAAAAGGTGAATCTTTTCTTTTCCAATGACTAGAATTCAAACTTGGATCCTTTGTGCAAAAGTGTCTCTTTTCGCTTTAAATGACTACAGTTCAAACGTGGCTCCTTATGAAAAGGTGAGTCTTTTCGCTTCAAATGACCACAGTTCTAACTTTGCATGTTGTCAAAAGGTTTGTATTTTTTTCGCTTCAAATAACTACGAAGCCAAACTTGGCCCTTTTGTGAAAAGTCTCTTTTTTCTTCAAATGACTACAAAGTCAAACTAGGCAACTTCATAAATTGGTGACTCTTTTTGTTTCCAAATGAGTACAAAGTCAAACATGCTCCTTTGTTAAAAGGTGGCTTTCCGTTTCAAACGATTGCAGTAAATCTGGCTCCTTTCTGAAAAGGTGATTCTTTCGCCTCAAATGACTGCAAAGTCAAACAAAAAGCTCCTAAAAAAGAGGAAGAGACTCTTTTTCTTTTAATTTAAAAACAACAACTTCAAATGACTTTAAAACCACACTTTGATCCTATGGGTGGGAGGAAGGTTAATTTTTCTTCAATGAATGCAAGTTGTGTGTATGTGTGTGCGTCCGTGAGGGCGACGCACAATCTACGATGTCTGGGTGACGTGCTTTCACAAGTGATCTGCCTTTCACCCTGCACACGAACCACTTTCTGCCGACAGTGCCGTGTCCCAGGTAAGCAGACTCCTTCCTGGCCCGGGCAGCGAGCAGAGGAATGCTGCAGGTGAGTTGCTCCACTGCTTCACCTGAACACGTTACGTGCCGGCGTCAGAACCAGTCAGCCTGGCACCGCGCAGAGAGACGAGTTTTTCTGCTCTGTCAGCACAGGGGGGCTGGAGGCTACAGAGGAGCCTGTCAACTGCGCGGCTACAGGGGAGCCTGTTAACTGCAGGGCTGCAGAGGAGCCTGTTGTCTGCACGGCTACAGAGGAGCCTGTTATCTGCGCCGCTACAGAGGAGCTTGTTAACTGCGCGGCTACAGAGGAGCCTGTTGTCTGCGCCGCTACAGAGGAGCCTGTTAACTGCACGGATACAGAGGAGCCTGTTATCTGCGCGGCTACAGAGGAGCCTGCTAACTGCACGGCTACAGAGGAGCCTGCTAACTGCACGGCTACAGAGAAGCCTGTTAACTGCACGGCTACAGTGGAGCCTGTTAACTGCACGGTACAGAGGAGCCTGTTAACTGCACGGCTACAGAGGGCCCTGTTAAACACTCTCTCTCTCTCTCTCTCTCTCTCTCTCTCTCTCTCTCTCTCTCTCTCTCTCTCTCTCTCTCTCTCTCTCTCTCACACACACACACACACACACACACACACACACACACACACATGCACGCACACGCACGCACACACACACAAGCGCACGCACGCAAACAAACGCGCGCGCGCACTCACACACGCAACGCACACACACACACACACACACACACACACACACACACACACACACACACACACACACACACACACATACCGGCGAACACAATATCAGAAATGCGTGGAACGTCTTTGATTAGCAAAACGACTTTAAGATGCGTGCACTCTTTGAAACCTCATTGTTCCGGTCTTCAAATTTACTACATATTGTCTGGTCTAGAAGGAAAGAAACGCTGACCAAAGCTGTCCCTGCCTTGGCCCCCCAAAAGGCTGCACTGTGTGCACTGTCCAACTGCCCTGCACGTGATACTCTGTTACAATTCGTCCTTACCTCTTCCCTCTGCTTCCTCTCCTGCTCTGCCCTCTCGGCCTCCATCCTTTCCTCTTCCTCCTGCAAGGGTACACAGAAATAATGGCTCGGTTGCATTACGGTTACCAGGGCTACGAATACAAAATTAATGAATCTGAATCAAATGTATCGTTGTGGTAAAGGCTACGTTCGCATCAATACTCGCAGACATAAATTATGATAATGGGCGTTATTTTTAGCCATAGCCTCTCAGTGAAAAGAAACTGGGACAGACAGCTAACTTCAAAAAGCACGTAAACCTTGCACGTAAGGCCTCATGCAGAAACATGCACATGCAAGACGTAAACTTTGACGTCTAGTGGGAAAGGAAAAAAAAGTCCAAAGCCGGATGTCAAAAGCAAAACAGAGCACACAACATCATGCTTAACCTTGGACCTTTCGAGATGTCTGACTTGGTCTGACGCTACGTAAAACAAGAGACTGCCACCTCCCTTCCGACCGCTGATGGATCCTGACTTACCGGAGTTTCACCCGTGTGTCTAGCGGGCAGTGCGGGTGTGTCCTCACCCACGGGTGAGTCTCTGAAGGAGGCGGCGGGTGGAGCCGGCAGGTCTGGCTCGGTGACCTTGATGGGGGAACGGATGGCGGACACGCGACTGAAGGCCGAGCCGTTGGTGCTCTGGATGTCGCGGGGGTTGGGATGAGGAGAGTCCAGAGCACAGCCGTACGACTCGGCCCTCGTCAGCGGCCTGTCGAACGCCGAGTCCCTGCTGATGTCTAGGAGATTCTCTGCCGACGCCTCAAAGCGACTCTTGGCCGCTCTGAAGATCCCCAAAGGGGCTTCTCTCGCCGTCAGGTTTTCCATGGACCTGGCGGAGCTCTTGGGGCTCAGTTCGTATTGCCTGCTGATGTCCCGCGAGGACGCGTAGATGGTGGACATGGCCCGACTCTGGTTGGTCTTCTTAAAGCCCTCCGGCTCAGAGAACCTCAGCTGCAGCTCTGCAAAGTTGACTCCGGTGGTGTAGCGCCTGCTCCTGTCCATTTTGCCTTTCCTAGCGGGGGCTCCATTGTCTGCGGTCACGGCCCCAGCCCGGGCTAAGGACGCCGAAGGTTTGGCAGTGGTCGATGCACTCACAGCGCGACCATTTTCAACAGACGTTCGCTGGGTAGGAGTCACTGCAGCGCCAGTCTCTACCTTGTTAACAATGTCCAGCACGGAATTCCGCGAACCCAGTCGACCGACCAGAACCATGTCTTTTTCCACGACGGGCCTGTTTTCCGCAATAGTCGGGGTGCCGAAGCGTTCGAACACTTTTTCGGAGATGGCTGACACTGGTTTAGGGGAGTTGGCTCTCGTGGAATTGCAGGAACTGGGCAAGGAGTCGGGATTATCGAACATGTCCTTCATCTCTCTCACCGACAACCCCGTGGACAGACGTCTGGGCCGGCGCTTGACGTTTGACCGCCGCCTCTCATCCTCCTCTTTGGAAATGGAATCCGACAGCTGGTCGAACTCCTTCGCCATGTCCATCACCGACCCAGTCTTCTGTCGGGTCAGGAGCTGAGAGTCGGTGGCGGATCGAGACAGAGGGGCGGGGGTGGAGGTCAGTTCGGGACTCCATGGTGGCAGCTCTGTTTTGAAGGCTTTCTTCGAATTGCCTGCGATTGCTCGGCTGCGTGCAATTTCCTGGGCAGGAGTCAGCTTCAGCCTCTGGGCCGGGGCCTTCTTGGCTTTCTCCTTCACCGCTGCTTTCTCTCTCTTACGGTCCTCGTCGTCCTCGGCGATGATGTTGACGAGTCTGTTTTGCAAGAGAGAAGCGAACTTCTTCTGTTCCTTCGTGGGAACAGACTGCCGAGACTTGACCCGAGGAGTGTCGTCCGGACCCTCCCTGTCCGTTATAGAACCGGGTTTGAAGTCCGGCGCTGACGACGTGGACGTCTTGGGGCTTTGGGCTTTGTTCAGCAAACCGATTCTCTCGGATATCGACATGGGCCTCGAGCGCACAGGTGGTGGGGTTCTAGCGGAAAGGCTCGAGGCTCTAACGTCTGCACCAGTATCAACACTTGCTGACGATGGTATTCCGGCCGATGCTGCAGCATGGTCTGAGGTGTCCCTGGCTGTATTATTCCCTGATTCCCCTGTGACCGAAATGCGGTCTTTCAAGAAGTCCGCAGCCCAGGACCTGTAGTCGGATTTGTGCTTCTCGGGTACAGTTCGTTCATTGCAGCTTGGGATCTCTGCATCAGGATCTACTAAAACTGGAGTCTCTGGCTTCGTAAAACTGTACGAAGTCGCACTCAGGGGCTTAGGTACGTATTCAGTCTTCGCTTCCTCGGAGCACCTCCACACTACTGGGATATTCAGTTCTTGTGTCAGACGGCGTGCATTAAACCTGGGCCTTGGAGCACTTCGTCTCTTGGGAGCATCACTTTCTGAATCACTCTGAGGTGCTGCTGTTCCGATCTCAACAGTGCAGGGAACGTCGGGGTCGTTTTGTGTTTCTGTGTAAAGTTTGTTCGACAGCCGACGCCCAATGGAAATCGGTTTATCTACGTCAGCCGTATCGGTGTTTTCTTTTTGTAACATTAGGAGATTCTGAGATAACCTTCTTTGGAAATGGAATGACGTCTCGCTTTCTTGTCCAACCGATCCACCAGCTCCTCCGTCCTCTTCCACGGAGACGTGTCTTCCTTCAGGCCCGCGCTGGCCGAGCTGTTGAGCCTCCATGCCTGTTGGAGGCCGCTTCGGAGTGAACACCTCAGACTCCAAGGAGGACGTAGAGCTGAGTCTGCTGTGGCTGTTCTGGGCGAACACCTGAGCTGTCGGAGGCTTCTCTGCTAGGAACGTTCGTGGCAGCTGCAGGTTCGTGGTGGACGCCGACTTGGGAAGCGTTGGAGGAGGAATTTTACGCGTAACGTTTTCTGCGGCTGTCTTTACCCCGCTGTCCGGGAAATCGGACATTGGTTTGACGGCGGTGCTCGTTACTACTGAACGCTTCTCAGTGAGGGACTCTTCAGTCATCATTACAGTCTCCTCGGGTTTAGCTGGCTTCCCTCTATGCGAAGCCACGTTCTGCAGCGTAGAGATCAACGTTTCTTTCTGCTCTGTCGTTGTTGTGGCCTGCGGTGTGGATCTAAATTCCACAGCTGACTTGCTCTTCTCAAAAGGTTTGAATCTGGCAGCCAGCGATTGCCTCCAAGACAGCGGCTCCTTCTCGGTTAGGTTTTCCTCCTCCCTTTTCTTCCAAAATGACACCAGGCTTGTGCCTTCAGGAAGATCGGGCGCGTCGGTCTCCTGCGCGGAGACGACAGCTGGGTTTGGATTCGTGACTAGCTTGGGAGTCAGTATTTCGTAGCTAGAAATGACCGGCTCGGATGCCTGGAGGCGACTGGCGAAGCTCTTGGACGGCGGGCCCCAGTCACGAAGTCCCTGGCCTGACAGCAGAGCCGAAGGTCTCAGAAGATGCTCGGCGCTGTCACTTTCATTTTCAGCTGGACGCTTTGAGGGATCCAGAAAGGAGACGTCGGTCTGAACGCCGGTCTTGCTCCGCCTCTGTCCGAGCTCCACGATCTCCGCACACAGCAAAGAATGCAAATCCACATCCGCTTTCCGGTCCACTCTAGGGGCAGGCGCCCTTGCTTGACCAGCGCCGGTCTTTCTACCTAACGCATGGAAAGACGTAACCGCGTCCTTGGTAGCGGGAGTGGGTGGAGGAGGAGGCGGAGGAGGTGGCAAACACGGAGGCTGCAGTTGTCTCCTGCCTCCTGGAGACTGTGGTGACCGAGGTGACATTGGCGGCGGAAACTGAAATGATCGCGGTGACGTTGCGGGTGGAGACCGAGGTGATGACGGCAACATTGGGGGCGGGGGGACAGCCGGAAGAGGAGGGGGTGACCGAGGAGTTGTCGACACTGGCGGGGGCGGGGTGATGGGGGGCGTGGCCGACACGGCAGGGGGCGGGGTAAAGGAAGGCTGTGCAGCTACCGGAGGGGGCGGAAGGGGCGGGGAGGTCGGGCGCGCCATCGCGGACTGAAGTAACCGCTTCATGAAAGGAACGTTCTCTTTATCCGTGATGTCAGGCATCGAAGCGGCCCGGTCCCTGTCCCAGGCACTGTCGAACGCCGGAGCGTGAGCTTGGGAGAAGCTGTCTTCAGAGAAATAGGCCGACACGCCCTGGGCGTACGAGGCCTCGTCTTCCGCAAAGTCATCCGTCTCTGAATACTCCGGCGCCGGAGACATATCATAGTTGGAGGAGCAAGAGCTGGTGTCCAGCAGCCGAACGTCATCAGACTGGACCACGTTCTGGACCTGCTGGACGACAGGCTCCTGTTGCGCCTCTTCCTGTTCTTCTTCGCTATCCAAGTCTTCCGCGGGGTCGTCGAGAAAGTCCAGGCAAAGCCTAAGCTCTTCCTTGATCTTGTCGGGGCGACCACCTCGGCTGTTGGGAAGACCTGACCTGGGACGTGTGACACTAGTAGGGGTGGCATGCAAGGGCGGGTTGTCTGCTTTCTTGCCATCGTGCTGGGACAGACATGCATACAGATCGTCACAACATGCACAATGACTAGCAAAGCAAGCAGGGAAGAAAGAAAAAAAAGCAACAAAAACACAGCATAAACAGACACAAGGACATACTGCAAGCGTTTCGTTCTGTTGATTTCCTTTCACTTGGTGTAGGAACTGGTTTCCGCTCAAGCGAGTGAGTTAAGTCTTCGTATTTGGTAGTTTAAAAAAGTCATTCTTTACGAATTGACGTCGACCAATTTGCATCGACTTCTTTTTTCCAATAAAGTTAAATAAATACCTGTGCAGACGCTGTTTTCTTGCGACCAGTGTCGCTTGAGCATTCCTCGAGATAGATGCTGTCGTGCTCAGCGACAGGAGCATCGTTGGTGTCGCAGTCTTCCGTGAAGGACTCCTCGCCCTCTTCCATCAGGGAGTCGCTGTCTTGGTGCCGTATGTTCCCGTGAGACGGAGGCACTCTCGGAGACTCTGCCAGCTTGTCGGTGGCCATGGAGGCCACGAGAGGTTCGCTCTGGCACCGGTAGAGCGAGAACGACTTCTCGTCGTGCTGGGGGTCGCGCTCCCTCTGACTCTGGTACGCCGAGAAAGACTCCTGACCGTCGTCAGCGTTGTCAGCGCCGTGACTGCCGTCCCTCTTCTTCAGCCTGTCGCTGAGCTGGCCGATGAGGTCGTTAATTTTAGACCTGCTTCGGATGGACGAGGAGGGGCTCAGATCCCCTTGACTGCGCATTCTCCGCATCGGGGATTGGCTGGGGTCGGCCCTCCTCCCTTGCAGCTGCTTCTGCAGCTCGCTCATGCGAGTGGAGATGTCCTGGTGCCTTCCGGCCCACGTCTGTGCCGGGGATGAGGCGGACCTCTGATGCCCTGGCTGGCTGACTGGAGCAGCATCCACCGGGGACGACACGCACCGGTGATGACCTGGCAGGAAGGATCTGGCGTTCCCCGAAGATACAGCCGGTCTGTTCTGTTGTTTCTGCGACGAAGCTGCCGGAGTTCTCTCCGTGGGTGTCCTCGGCGTGACGGATGTGTCAGCCGAGATGTCGTCTCGGTCGGACACGGGCGATTCACAGCCAGAACTGAGGTAGGCAAAAGGCGTCACACGCTTCGGCTTTCGTTCTTCTGAGCAGTCGCTCGTTTTCCTGGCATCTGGTGCAGTCGCTTCGCAGTCAAACCCTTCGCTGTCTCGCCTTGGCAACAGCGAGGAAGAGACAGGGGTTACGCCGCTGTTTCTCGCCTTGGGGGCGCTGGCCGTATCCGCCTCGTCGAAAGAGTTCTCCGAGATGTCTCCTGGGCGTTTCCGGGCCCGGCTGGCCAAGTCACCCTCTACAGTCGTGCCTTGGCGCTCCCTGCTGAACGGCACGAAGTCTTCCTCTTCATCGTGCGACGATGCGAAACTGTTGTCCACGGCGGGAGACGCTCGTTCTGCTGACTCCGCGTCTGGAACTCGCCTGGCACCTTGCTGCCTTCCACCCTCCTGTAGGCTCTCTCCAGGCGCCGCAGCTAGAGGGGACACGCCTCTGACCCGCGCTCTGTGTCTTTTGGGAGCAGCAGCAGCAGCGGCAGCGCCACCGACACCACCGCCGACGAGCTTCTTTTCGTGGTCACTGAAGACGAACTCGTCGAAGGAGGAGCCCAGATCGCAGTCGCTGGACATCTCCAGCAAGCGTTCGTTCTCCATGGCCAGGTCGCTGATGGCGTCGTCGCTGGTGTAGTTGAAGATGCAGTCGGACAGCGAGCGGCCCGTGTTGGGCAGGCCGGTGCTGCGAGCGGAGTGGCGGGCCGAGCCCTGGCCGAAGTGACCGTGGTCTGTGGGGGAGCGAAGGCCGGGGCTCCGGATGCCCGAGGGAGAGGCGGTGGAGATGCGAACGCTGCGGGCACTGTGCTCCGCGGGTGTCTCCCGCCAAGTCTTCAGAGGACGAGGGCCATGCAAGACACACGGAGGGTGGGCGTCATGCAAAACAGCGTGCAACATGCAAGGGATGGGGGCAAGAGGCGGGTGGAGAAAGGGGAAGGAGCAAACCAAAAAAGAAAGAAGTGTGAGGAACGAACAAAGAAACCTAACCAAAAAAATTATTAAAAGAATTATCAAAAGAATCAGAAGAAAACAATTACAGAAAGAAGGAAGGAAGGAAGGGAAGAAATTTAAAAAAAGAGCAACAACAACAAAATAAAGCAAACAAACAAAATATAACAGCTATAGACAAATGTACTCACCTATACGACGAAACACAAGGAACAATTAAACACAAGCGCTTTCGACAGAGTTTTCGTCGAGTGTAAGAAGACAGCTATCTATCTTCTTACACTCTACGAAGACTCTCCGTCGAAAGCGCTTGTGTATAACTGTTCCTTGTGTTTCGTCCTATAGGTGAGTACATTTCTCTGCCGCTGTTCTATTTTGTCAACCTCACCAGTAGTTGTTCATTCATTCCAAAGAACAAAGAAGGAAGGAAGGAAAGGGAAAACAGAAAACAAACACGCGAGCTAAAAGAAACTAAAAAGCCCACTAGCCAACAGAAGTGAAAGCCTAGAAGAGGTCAAAAACACAAACTATGAAATTGCAATCTTAAACAAGCTGTTAGAATTGGAAAACCAGCCGAAAAGATTCTGGCAGGGATTATCAAAGCATCAAACTTCACTTCTAGATCTCTGACAACCGACTTCAGGAAGAGAAAAAAGGGCTGAATATCACTGTGTTACACTTACAACATGTATTCAGTGTTCTACACCAGTAGGCCACACAGATATAGTCTCAAAACTGCCATGTAGCCAGACACCGTTCGAACAATGCACAGGACACAACCTATAGACATGCGCTGTCTACTCACTTTTCTCTTGCGCTCTTCCTCTCTGCGTTCTTCCTCCCGCCTGCGCTGTTCCTCCTGGTGTCTGCGCCGTTCCTCCTCCTGTTGTCTGCGGCGCTCTTCCTCTTCCTCCTGCTGGCGTCTGCGCTCGGCTTCCTCGGCCTCACGAGCGGCAGAGTCGTCCTCTTCCGCCGCTGGTGCTGCGGGCTCCTGTAAGGGGAGGTCAATAGTCAACTTCCGGTCTCAGAGAGTTACCGGCCACGAGCGCATGTGGCAGACGTTTATTTATTTATTTAATTATTTATTTATTATTTTAAGTTTATTTTCAACTGCGCTTCGCAGGGGTTAAACACAAAGATCGACGTTTCTGTTCCATCTGCTCGGGCAAAATGTGTACACCTGAGTATTATTAGTAAGAAGGAAATGAATAAAAGTTCAGATAACGAGGTAGACCCCCATAGATGGGTGAAAACTATGTAAACCGTGACATACATACAGAAGAAAAATTATTCAACTGAATGCCGTTAGTGAAGAAAAAGAAAAGAAAAATCATATCCAACTTGCAGTACAGACAAGCGGCATAGATGAGTAAAACGAAATAATCTCTCATAATTTTATGCCAAGTATCGTTAGTAAAAATATAATGTTGAAAACGAACAACGAAAATCGAGTACAATCTACAGTAAAGAAAACGGGTTCAGAAAAGTAAAAACCAATTAATCTGTTATACTGCACTTGCAGTTTCCAAATCAAACAGCTGATAAACCAACAAGAAGTAAAACAGAACACAAAAAGGTTTCATAAACGTTAAAGGAAATATTTAGTTAATGATATGGTCTTTTATTACAGAAATAGCATGAAACGAAACAGGGACTAATCAAAAATTTTACTTGAAAATCAAAACCAAAAGGGCTATTTAAACTAAAGCTTCACTTAATAGAAAGAGTAGAGAGAACAACTATTTATGTTAAAAAAAAAAAAAAAAAAAAAAAAAATCTTCTTCTAATGTCTACAGTGCAAATGCTAGAACTACAAACCAGGCAAATACATTTGATAAAAAGGGTAACAAGAAAACACATAGGAGAGAAAATGAAAAGAATAGTATTAATTAAAACAACTGTTGCAGCTACAAAAAGTAAGAAGAAAAAAAGAGAGAAGTATACAGAACTAAAAGTAACAAGCATGCATATAAAACAGCGTATTAAACGTGCTCAAATATATATACATATGCCTAAAAGCATTCAAAGTCGCATGGGGACTTATGACGCAAGCGTAACTATTCCAAAACATCTTCTATTTTTTTTACTTTTTTTTACTTCAAAGCGGGGTCACTCTTTGCATGTTACAGATTTCTAACCTGGAGGGGGGGTGGGGGGGGGGGATTGGCAAGGGAGGAAGGAGGGGGAGGACTAGTCTAACACTGATTCTGAGTACATTACAATGTGCACTGCTATTACATATCACATCTTGGCTGGGCATATTTACACCATGGTCCACTTCACATACAGGTGGTACCTAATTTAACTTCACACTCTTCCGATGGAAGAAGGGGGTGCAATGCGCAATGCGTACGGCAGCGAAACGAGATCCAATTGCATCTCACTCTAACAGCTAGGAACAGTCATCCACTGTGCAAGACAACAAACAACTGCGGAGAAGAAAAACAGCAACACATTAACACCACAGACATTCATCAAATAGCAGAACCCACAGTGCCATGTGCATATCAGCACTACGTCACAACTACGTCACTACTGTCACGTGACACCAGCATGGCGGTGCGATCACCACAAACCTCTTGCTTCTCCTCTACCACAGGCGCCGGAGCGGGTGCTGGAGCTGGTTCCTGGTGACCCAATGTTAGTTGTATGCTTTTTAAATTGCTCTTCAGTTCCCAAGAGTCTTTGACTCTAATGCCAGTGTAAACAAAGTATTCGTACCAAAGGTATGTTTCCACAAAACAACAAACAAGAAACAAACAAACAAACAAAAAGAGGCTAACAGTCAACACTTTAAACCATAGTTATATTTATAACTAATCCGTAAGAGAAAATATTCAAGTTATAGCATGCGCCAATCGCTCAACGCGAGTAAGTTGAAATAATGAATGACAAATTGTAAGTGTTACAGAACACGAAATGAGTGAGTGCATCATGTCAACATCAAAAAAAAATGTAAAAAAAAAAAAAAAAAAAAAAAAAAAATGCAAGTCAACAGCAATATATAAAGGAAAACAAAAAACAACTACATGTTGTTTAGAGATTCGGTGAGATTACCGGATTCGCTCTTTGGCGTAACATCCTACATCAAATTTCAACAATTTACTTCAGATATTTAACACCAGTCAACACCTGCTGTTCGCACAGCAACATCAAACACTAGACGGTATGAGATCCGGGTTGGAACGTAGGAAATACCGATGGTGTGAGGGGAGGGAGGGTGTCCACTATCCGTCACCCGTATCACACGAAATCACAGCGAGTGATAAAAATCTGGTGTACAACATCTATGCAGAGACACTTTGGATAAGAGGAATACGTATGTACTAGAAGGAACAGGGGACTATGAAGAGAGACACTGGGGATAGGAGGAATACGTATGTACCTGAAGGAACAGGGGCCTTTGAAGAGAGACACTGGGGATAGGAGGAATACGTAAGTACCTGAAGGAGCAGGGGACTGTGAAAAGGAAAACCAGGAACTGGTGGTGCACTGCTACTGTGAGAGGGTTGCATACAAAGTGAGGGACAGACAAAGCGGGAATAACAGTTTATAAATCTCGTCATACAAACGGACTTAGGGACAAGATCGCTTCGTTGGGGGATCTTTCTTTTTGAATAAAACGGCTTCCGTGGAATGTTTCTTGTTTTTTAGTTAAACAAATGAAGAGTTAAGTTGACGTCTAGACTTCAGTTAATAATTAGTACAAAGCTGTGATAGGCCATAGATTTAAAGTGCTACCAGGCAATGAGTTGCAATGATATATATATATGCGTACGTATTATTACGGTTCTACATATAATAATGACGTCAAGGCTTAGCATATACACAAATAAACCAATGATGCAGCCCTCCCTTTTCTTTTTTTCTTTTTTTTCTTTTTCTCTCTCTCTCTCTTTTTTTTTTTTCTTTTTTTTTTTTCTTCTTTAATATGGTGATTGAAGCACCTTTCATTTTGTTCTTTAATATAAAAATAAAAACTAAACGCATACAAGCACGCACGCACGTACGCACGCACGCACGCACGCACGCACGCACGCACACACACACACACACACACACACTCACTCACTCACTCACTCACTCACTCACTCACTCACACACACACACACACACACACACACACACACACACACACACACACACACACACACACACACACACACACTCACTCGCACGCACGCACGCACGCACGCACGCACGCACGTACGCACGCACGCACGCACGCACACACACACACAATCATTTTGGTGCTAGTTGTTACTGGTGCTGATAGCAAAATTCCAACACCGACGTTGCTTTGCGTACAAACAACAACAACAAAACTGTCCTGGTCCACGGTATTGGCATCTCAGAAAAGGCTTTAAGATGCATCGCCGTAATACCACAGTCGCAGCTCAAGATTTCATAAAGGCCCTGACCCACTATCGCGCACGGTCACATTACATTCTGACGTCACCGTCGAACAGTTCCTGGAGATTGCGGTATTCTCATCCGACACAAGCCGTACGATAGCCAATGAAATCGCGCATCGAATATGAGACACGCATTCTTGGTAAGCAGAGACTACTACCAGTTTGTTACGTTTTGGATGTAATCAGCCGACACTACTTCCAACTTACAGACATTAATATGTGTTCAAACTCCATAATTATCTAAGGCTCTCTTTTTTCTTTTTCTTTTTCTTCTTTTCTTTTTTCTTCTTCTTTTCTTTTTCTTTCCTCATCTCATCGCCTCATCGGTGATAGTATCGTTCTTTCCTCCTAGCTCCGACAAGGTAATAATTAACTTCGTGCATGTTATTAACGTTACCATCGCCACATTATCTTCATCGCCGGTGTCTGCTATTCAACGGTGACCATCACCCACACTCGCCTTTCTGTCAGACACACAGCCTGAACGTGTGGCAGTGCAGGCCACAAGACGTCGGTAGCAGACATCAGACAGCCTGGGTGGTCATATGACCGTGCACGATAGTGGACAAGGGCTTGGAATAATTAAGCAGCTGTGCTGAGTTGAAGCGCCTGCAGTGAGCAACGAATCTGATCTTGTCAAGTTGTGTCATGCACAGCACTCTACTTTGCGGACAGGGATAAAGCTTCGTGTTCACTACCACTACCAGTGGGCTACAGCAACGGCTGCCAAAAGCTTTCATTCCCGTCTTACTCGTTCAAAATGGGCCACTTACACATTAATCAAAACAAACGCTTATATTTAGGCTACATAATCGCTGCCTTTCTATTGACATGCTGCTTTAGTTTGCCTGTATGCATGAAGACGCGATGCCACGTAAATCACATACACATTCAAATTGTCCAAACGACAGTCAGAGGTAAATCAGTTTCTATATGGACCTCTTACATTTCTCAGTTAAGACAAAAATCCCAACATGAACTCACTGCGCTGACGCAAAGGTGAGAGAGAGGAGGCAAAACGTCAACGTCCTGTGTGCTACAGGACTGCACATGTTACAGATTTCTATGGCAGCGGGAAAATGTTACCCCTGAGAAACTTTCACAGTAGTTTTGCTAGCGTTAGGAATCGGTTAAACACCAAAAGTAGCACCGCCATGTCCCAGCTAGCTTCTCCTGGGGAATCGGATTTAAACTTCCGCCGGAAATGGTCAATGCCAATGCAAAATAGAAAGAAAAAAAGTTTTTTGTTTTTGTTTTGTTTTTTATAGAACTGTCAAAAAAGTCATAAAATGAGCTGTTTTCTTCGTTGCTGTTTTCTTTATTGCTTTTTTTTTTTTTTTTTTTTTGGTACTTTGGCTGGTTGGATTAGAAAGTGCTCCAGTGTCTCGCTAGTTATTTACATTGCAAAGACTTCAAAATATGATTTTATGTAAACACCACTACACACAAACTAAATCTGTGCGTTGGCCTCGAAACTTTACACTGACTGGAAAGAAAGAGGGATTAAACAGGTTAGCAACATCGACGAAAAGGCGTGATTTTGGTGAGCACGCTTGCAGATAATTATACATGGCACAGGGCACGGAGATACAGGATTATTGATAAGCACGCCCACTGATTATACAGCTTCTATACCTCATCATCCCCGCCTCGCCGCCTGCGTGAACGAGTACTGGTGGTGTCCTGGAAAAAAGCGCGCATGGCACAGCACAATAACAGTAAGTTGGAATACATTACAACTCATGATGTACGAGACAATGGTCGTTGTCGCAACATGCAGTTTCTAAAGAAAAGACCAGTATTACAGGTGATGATCTAGTTCCGACACTGATCAATTCTCTCTCTGCATACACGTCAGTGACTAACAATACAAGCGTGAGTGTGACCTGGATAATCAGCAACCACGCGAAGGTTCAACTCGACAAAGCAAGAAAAGTGCACTTTTCCGACTTTGCTGTCTCCTTGTATATAGCTGAAGATCGCCAAAACTAGTAGAAACGGACGAAGACAAGCAGATATTACTGCTGTGGAAGGCTTGAGTCATCTTTATAAAACGGTGTCCACGAAAATGCCACCATTAAAGTTTTTGTCATGGCAGGTGAAGTGTCAAATGTGTCTCTTCAATAGACACTAAAGCAATAAATTTCATCATGTTCATGTCTGTAACAAATAAGCAAAGTCTAGACGTGTTGATGGTGTTTATACAGTGCTATTCTCTGCTCTCGAGCAGACTCACCGCGCTGTTGTCGTGTGTGATTCTGAATGAGTAGATGTAGCCTTTTATTATAGTGCATTATTAAATAGCCACCAAAGTGGTTACTTACAGCGTTAGACTTGATCGGATATATTATAACTTTCAGTTTTAGTTCTTGACTTTGGAATAAGGTCCAGGTCAGTCAAACTAGTATGGCGGCCATTCAAACATATTACCATGCAATGTTTGAATTTTATCGCACTTTCAGACTCTGAAAATAAAAAAAATAAAAAATCAGGCCTCGATAATACTTCTACGGTCCCATCCTCGTGGATTCCGTTCAAATCCCAACCTTGTGGTTTTTGCCATGAGCAGCTGGACCAACACTCATCATTAGACTGACGTTTTCAATGCATGTCAAAATCAGTCAAAATTAGTAATGTGTAACATTTCACCTACATAAAGTGCATGTTAGATAAACACAAGTCAAACTGAAATCACTCGTTAATTCAAATAAGGAGCAAATCCACCCTTATAAAAAAAAATATAAAAAAAATGCCATTCGTTAATAATGTGGGGACAAACAAATAAAATGTCAACCTTCATTAGTGAGAAAGAACGGGGTTGAATAACTTTAGTAGGTTGCAGCCCAACCCTGTACCGGGTGGCTTTTCTCCGTCCGAATTCCCCTTTGAAAGAATCCCTGACATGGACAATCAAACCATAAAGTATATAAAGTTAGTAAGGTTGAAACAAAATGTTCAGTCAAGTAACTCGTGTCTGGGAGAAAACTAAAGAAGAAAGGTGAGCAAAACTCGACCCATCTCCATCCCCCTTCTCCCCCGAAAGAAACAACAAAACCTCAGAGAGGAAAAGTGAACTGGGGTAAAAAGCCAGACAAAGGGGCGTCACTCCAAAACTTTGTTCTGAGTGACGTCCCTTTATCCGGTAGGTATGCAGTCATCTGTCATTACAATAATAAGAAGAGAGAAAATAACCCTTACCTCAGATGCTGTCTCGTCGTCGCCCCCTCTGTTGCGGCGACTTCTGCGAGGAGCTTCTTCTTCTGCTGGAGCCGAATCTCCCCTAAAGAACGAAAACATCGAGTTCGTATTTATGCGTCTAAAAACCAGGAACCGGTGACAAGTACACGTCAAAAGCTACTGTAAATAAAATCAAAACACTGTTGCAAATCCAATCCGCTAAGGGATCACGAAACACAAGCCTAAGAGCGCCTACGGTGTAGACGATGCGTACACAAATCTGACGTTTTCTCCACTCCAAACAGTATGCAAACTAAGTTTATTTTGACAAACCAGTCAGCATGCGGGTCAGGTGGTGAAGGTTTAGTTCATTCACTTTCGCTGGTAAGTCGCCCGAGATCTAGTCTGCCTCAAACTACGAAACAACACTGAAAAATGAACTGAACCAGACTGCCGTTTGAAATCATTGTTGTTGCTCCTGATGGTGGTTAATGTGATGGTGATGGCAGTGATCTTTTATTTCTTCTTCTCCTCCTCCTCCTCCTTCTTTTTCTGCTTCGCCTTTAGGCGTACTGACGAATTGTTTCCTTTCTCATACCAACTTTACCATCTTCTGTCCCCAAATAGTTCACTCCCCACACCCTCTCCCGTCAATCCTAATAACCACATCTCTCATGCATCTTGAGCCTGGAAGTGAAATAATGGCGAATACATTCAATATCACAACCGAAAGCCTTTCCTGGGGGGGGGGGGGGGAGGGGGGGAGGAGGAGGTTGGTGATTTTCGTTTCGTACATTTTTTTTCTCATTTTTTTTATTTGTTTGTTTGTTGTTTTGAGGAGGGTAGGCTGAGCACTTACCTACTTCACTCTAGAACGTATCTACTTATGACCTTCATCCTAGCCTTATGATATGATCAGCATCACATCTCTCTCTGAAAATGTATTTCCATTCTGATTTAAATTTATATCGAGATCCATTTTAAATGTAGGAGGGCCCAAACAAGCTAACCTTACTTTTGATTTATGTCTCTCAAAGTTCCTTTCCTTCTTAGTGTACATTTAGTTTTTGTCATCTAATTAATCAAATTATTTTTACTGCATTCTTAACTTTATATATATACTTCTCTTTTTTTGGAGGGGTGGGGGTGGGGTGGGGGTAGGTTGCGTTGTTTTTAGTAATGGGTTATAAATATGTCTAATGTGATCTTTGCACTACCTCAGTCTGGCCTCTCTGCGTTCCCGACGTCTGCGTTCAAGGTCATCCTCGCCACCGTTGATAGAAGCAGCCGCTCTATAGCGCACACCACAGCACATCAGGGGTAGGGGTAGGTGGGCACACGCAGGGTTGAACGCAAGCAGGATGAAAATCATTAAAATCAAAACAAACTGTGCAAAGAATCAAACCAGCACCCCATTCAAACACCCAAACCCACACACACGAATAAAATCAAGTGAACACGGAAAACCCTCATCAGCGTGTTTCTAAACGTTCATGCTCGTTCCAGCTGGTTTAGATCATAGCAGCATGCACAAACATGTTTAATAAATGATTTTGGGTGCAAGAGTATTAGCGAACATAACGAACGCAGGCGATATGAACACCCGTCGTTTTATCCTTGATCAATTATACATTACATGCTGGTTTGTAAAATGATGAAAAACTATTAAATACTGGTTTGTAAAATGATGAAAAAACATCAAGTGTTGGTTTGTAAAATGATGAAAAAACATCAAAGTGTACAAGAAATGTCTGACCATAGTGACCACAAAACGACTGGACGATTATTACAACAGAGGGCAGTATGAATTCTAAGAGAAACAAAACCACAACGGTTCATCCACCAGAGAACCAAAACATTCACTATTTTAGTCGTAATAACCTATAGATGTATGTTAGTTACTGAATGACATCAATAGTATAGGAATAAAGGCTGGTGAAAGTACATAAAATAACTACACAATACAGGGAGTATGAATTTTAGATTGATTGTTTACTTGGTTCACTTTCATATATATATTTACGCATAAAAGAAAATTCATGAGCGTGTCTTGGTAGGCGGAGGAGGGAAAGGGCGATATGATCGTTGGTCATTTTGTACTCTAAGGGGTCTGTTACGTTTATGGTTATTTTCTAAGGAGGGAGGGCGTGTGCTTCTTTTACCGTGACTGAACTACTACGACAACACTTGGGGTAGGTGGCTGGGACTGGATGAGGAGACGATGGGGGGGGGGGGGGGGTAAGGCATGAAGGTCCTTGTATGTCAACCGATGGAGAACTAAAATAGTCCGCAGTGTCGAGTAGCCTGTTCACAGATACATAATTGAAATCACGTGAAGTTGTTTTAAAATACTGCTTCTTGTCCCACCCTCACTCACACACACACGCACGCACGCACGCACGCACGCACGCACGAACACACACAGACACACACACACACACACACACACACACACACACACACTCTCTCTCTCTCTCTCTCTCTCTCTCTCTCTCTCTCTCTCTCTCTCTCTCTCACACACACACACACACACACACACACACACACACACACGCACACACGCGCACACGCACACACACACACACACACACACACACACACACACACACTTCGTAGCCTAACTTTACGTTAGGCCATGTTGCAGACTGAGTAGTGACGTCGAACCTGAAAAAGCATCAAGATGGACGTACAGCCGGAAAAAAAGACAACAAGAAATAAATCAGATGTTGGTGACCGTTAATTCGTTGTGATACAAACACATACAGATAGACAAACAAAGATGCAGTGGAAATACGTGTACTGGTGACGTACTCGGCTCTGCGACGCTGACGTTCCTCACGTCTCTGTTGAAGACGAGCGTCCACGAGATCCGAGATCTCCGATTTGCTAAGCGTTCCCACCAAACTGCGCAAGCGTCGCCGGAAACACGTGACATGCAGAACGTGCACATGCAAAATGGAACATGCAAATCATGCAACATCATGCCGATATAAACACACATGCATAGAATAACGAAGAAACGGTAAAATATGTGGTTATGTTTTTGCTCCAAAAGCAAGGTTGTGTAATACAGAAACGGAGAAAATCTGGAGACGATAGACAAGCAATCCTACGCAGCTATGATGTAAAGTAACATGATGAAACAGTTTGTTCTTTCACTTGACTGATTGATGTGCTGTGCTCTGCTGCACTAAGTGTGTGTGTGTGTGTGTGTGTGTGTGTGTGTGTGTGTGTGTGTGTGTGTGTGTGTGTGTGTGTGTGTGTGTGTGTGTAATGTAGATCTTGCTGTTTGGCTTCTTCTGATCTGAATTGTTTATGTCATTGTTACTGTCGCTTTCCGCTTGAGGTGTATCAACGTCGATGTAGTATATATTCCAGTTCTGTACCTCACATCTATCCCAAATATTTTGTTAGAGGTACGCGCTTTTAATAAATATTTCATTATTATTATAAGAGAGAGGGGGTGGGGCTAAGAGAGAGACCGTTTATCAGTTTGTACACGTATATGCTTGAAACGCTTGGCACAGAGAGAGGGGGACCCGGAGAGGATTGAGATTGAGCTAGGAAGGGTGGCGGCAGGGGGAGGGGGAGGGACGGAGGGAGACAGACAGACAGAAACAGAGACAGACAGAGACAGAGAGACTGAAACTTTATTTCTCAACGGTGAAGATATTAGCCAAAGGCTGACTCACGTATGTGCCGTTGCCACAGTACAACTACTAATCAGGACATCCACAGTGAAATAATATTATTACGATAAAAGGACACAAACGAATACAACATCAATAATGACAATACATATAAAAAGAGGCAACGACTGTAATGGAAATGAAAAGGATAATTAGGAGAAAACTGGGGGTGGGGTCAAAAACATTTAATAATATGCAACATATTTTGGGTCATTTACAGAGAAAGCGGAGGAAGGGGAGGGATACAATTAAGCTAAAGAAAAAAACGACAACAAATAAACAACAGGAAACGGATAATAAATGCAAAATTGAAACATGTTAACATAATAAGTAAGTAAGTAACTTGGTGTTTTACGCCCAGAGAAACCAGTACGGTCAAATCAGGGCGAGAACATAATAAGTAAAGAAATCAAAAAGCAAAAGATATATGATCAAAGGGATATATAAAATGGCAATGATGTGGTAATGAAAGTAATAATAGTGTACTGCCTCTACTACGGCTGGTATTATGAAGAGAAAATGAGAAGATAAAAACAGCAAAACATCATTTAAACCGAGTCTGGGTATACA
>OY757548.1:5721011-5726011 GCA_963584105.1 Alviniconcha strummeri
CTGACTGGTACCATGAAGCAAAGAGCAGTGGGAAGTATCTCTTACCTGCACAGAGATTCCTTGAGACCCATACTCTGCTTGCAGATTCTCTGAGAACACCTTCACGAAAGCCTGCACATAAAGCAAACACGGAGCAGACGCTCCCTGAAAAATACAGTTGTTAAAAGACCCAAAACATACAAAAGGTGAAAAAAGAATTCTGTTTATTACGACAAAACATAACATGCGAATTTTCAGGGTAATCCCTTTTATCAAGCAACAAGACGACACTTAAACAACAGTTAAATGGTGAAAAATGATGTGTAAACAAGGACGTTTATATGCTTTTGTTTGAGCTACGCTGTCTTCGTATCCTGTCGCTTGGAAGAATCAGTTCTTAAAGGAAAAGCTTTTGCCCCTCTGTGGAGCGTGCGATCTCTCCTGCCTCGGTCCACACACACACACACACACACACACACACACACACACACACACACACACACACACACACACACACACACACACACACACACACACAAACACATACACACACTCACACACACACACACACACACACACACACACACACACACACACACACACACACACACACACACACACACACACACACAAACACCCACCCACACACACCACCACCACCACCGCCAACAACAACAACAACAACAACAACAACAGCAACAACAACAACAAAAAGAGCCAAGGGTTTGGAGAAACCGACCTTCGTCGCTGAATACACTCCAAAGAAAGGCGGAGTGATTTCGCCTCCGAAAGAGCCTACGTTGATGACCACGCCCCTCTGTCTCTCCAACATTGCCGGCAGCACGAGGCAGGTCATCTGAAGCAAAGACAGTCATCTAACGACCCCAGGTTGATGACCACGCCCCTCTGTCTCTCCAACATTGTGGGCAGCACGAGGCAGGTCATCTGAAGCAAAGACAGTCATCTAACGGCCCCAAGTTGATGACCACGCCCCTCTGTCTCTCCAACATTGTGGGCAGCAAGAGGCAGGTCATTCCCCAAGTTGATGACCACGCCCCTCTGTCTCTCCAACATTGTGGGCAGCACGAGGCAGGTCATCTGAAGCAAAGACAGTCATCTAACGGCCCCAAGTTGATGACCACGCCCCTCTGTCTCTCCAACATTGTGGGCAGCACGAGGCAGGTCATCTGAAGCAAAGACAGTCATTTAACGACCCCAAGTTGATGACCACGCCCCTCTGTCTCTCCAACATTGTGGGCAGCAAGAGGCAGGTCATTCCCCAAGTTGATGACCACGCCCGTCTGTCTCTCCAACATTGTGGGCAGCAAGAGGCAGGTCATTCCCCAAGTTGATGACCACGCCCCTCTGTCTCTCCAACATTGCCGGCAGCACGAGGTAGGTCATCTGAAGCAAAGACAGTCATCTAATGGTCCCAAGGTCATGACCACGCCCCCTCTATCTCTTTAGCGTCAGGCTGAGAGACAGAGGGGAGAAGTAATTACACAAGGAGTCAGTGGCGCAGAACAAGAGTACTTACTCTCAAAAACCAAAGTCAAGCAAGATCGAGTTAGG
The DNA here is from genome assembly GCA_963584105.1 of Alviniconcha strummeri. Taxonomy (NCBI): domain Eukaryota; kingdom Metazoa; phylum Mollusca; class Gastropoda; family Provannidae; genus Alviniconcha; species Alviniconcha strummeri. Next base: position 5,722,563 of record OY757548.1, read on the forward strand.
TCACCAACTAGATAGATGACCGTTGTGTGCTAGGCTTTGCCCCACCCTGAGATTTCTTTGGAATCAAGTTCTGTACAGACTCTACAAAAGTCCCTCGGATGAGACTATAAATCGAGGTCCCCCGCGTGTATGCGCATGCAAACAAATCACATATGCACGTTAAAGATCCTTTAGTCCATGTCATAGTACGATGGATTATGGAAACACCAAAATAACCCAGGATGCACAAGTGTCAGAGACTTCATAATGCTGAAGATGGACACTATAAGAAAGAAGAAGAAGTAATGAGGGCAGCACGAGGCAGTCATTTGAAACAAAGACTGTCATTAATTATATGCCATATTTGCAAATGGAATGGAACCCACCTAAATTTAAGATACTTGGTATATGGTTTACTAATGACCGAAAAGAGTGTGAGGTACTCAACTTCAGTGATTTTTTTTTTTTTTGAAATACGAGCTTTGTACAAAGTATGGTTAAAGAGACAAATAACACCACTAGGCAGAGTAGCGGTTCTAAAATCGTTGATTCTATCTAAGATTATTCACCTATGGATGTTATCGCCAAACCCACCAGACAACCTTGTTAACGAATTGCAGAAGACAGTGTTTCAGTTTGTGTGGAATAGAAAACAGGACAGGATAAGCAGAAAAATAGCCGTCAGATCCATCGCGAAAGGGGGGCTTGGGATACCCAACATAAAAACTTATATTAATGCACTGAAGTTAATTTGGATTCGAAAATTAAAAACAAGTGAGCACAAGTGGAAAAGTATAATTAAATCAGCTTATCCTAAAGTGGTGTGGTTTGAACAACTGGGATCAAGCCTTCATTTTCAGGAACATGAGGTTAATAAGTTTTGGAGTCACGTATTTATGGCATATAAAGAGTTCGGTAAACAAATACATGTAGAAAATTCAGAAGAGCTAGTTGTCTTCTGCAATCAGAATATCCTAGTTGGAAACAGAATCATTTTTTATAAAAACTGGATTGACAAAGGCGTGTGTCACATTAAAAATATGCTGAATGACAATGGTACATTTATGTCATTTAAAAGTTTTAAAGAAAAATTCGGAATTAAGACAGATTACATTACATATATTGGATGTGTGCAAGCTATCAAAAGCTACATACGTAAAACAGAAATAACAGTGGAGGGTAAAAATTCAGCAGATTTAATTAAGACGCTTAAGACGATTTATAATCAACGAAAAGGCTCACGCCTTTATTATGAGGTATTTACGCAGAATATAACTAGACCTAATTGTTGTGACAAATGGGAAGCTAAGCTAAATAAAGATATCAACTGGTGTATCACCTTTAAGAAAATGCAACAGATTCAAGAAATAAAACTTAAATGGTTTCAAATAAGACTAGTACATAAAATAATTGCTACTAATATTGTTTTAATGCACATGGGAATTGAAAATGACATTACTTGCTCTTTTTGTCGACAAGACCGAGATTCAATTAACCACATATTTTGGTCATGTACATACGTGAGGTCATTTTGGGAACAATTCCAGATTGTACTTAATGCTGGCTGTTCAAATGCGACATCAGTTACACTTAATGAAAATATTGTACTGTTTGGTCACGACATCCATTTTAAATCAGATAGCACTTTTGATTTGATTATTTTGCAAGCAAAGTTCTTTATTTATAAATGCAAAATTAACAAGACTATACCACAATTGCATTCGTTCAAACGTTATTTAAAAACTAACTTTGAGGTGTACAAATATAATGCAAAACTGAATATGTCATATGATAAGATTGTAATTGAATGGTGTCCTTACCAGAAGCTGATTGACGTATAGACTATGTCATAGATAGTAAATGTTAAGTGACACGATGTACAACATACATACACGCATTCAGACACTTATACATTGTTCGCATGCACATGCTATGTAAGTACTATTTTGTTAGGATCGTCGTTGATCTGTTTGTTGGGCCGTTTAATTGCTTGAATTTTAGTTTGGAATTGTGTGTGTGTGTGTGTGTGTGTGTGTGTGTGTGTGTGTGTGTGTGTGTGTGTGTGCGTGCGTGCGTGCGTGCGTGCGTGCGTGCGTGCGTGCGTGCGTGCGTGCGTGCGTGCGTGTGTTCGTGCGCGCGTGCATGCGTGAGTACATGTGTGTTTGTCTCCTTCTCTCTCTCTCTCTCTTTTTTTCTTCTCCAAATATAGTTCATTTTTGTTGTTTATAAACTCTTTTTGCTGAAGACTATTTAGTTTATTATAAGCACTATCACAATCTTGCTGTAAGTTGTACAAAACTGGAATAAAACATGAAAAAAAAAAAAAATGAAAAAAAAAAGGCTCCACCCTCAACTCCATGGAAAAAAAGAAAGAAAAAAAAGTCATTAATACAGTCTTTTCTTGTTCGCGTGTCCGGCATTGGTCCAGAAAACATCTTTTGAAGCGCTCAGCCTTTTGTAACCAGCCTTGGTATGGTGGCGCTTCATCGTACGGCGGAGTGTCATACGAAAAAAACTGGTTGCTATCTTCAAGATCAACATCATAGTGGGGAGGGGGAAGGGGCTTAATATGACTCTTTTCACCATATATTTTGAACTACTTATTCTTTTGCTACCAAACTTAGTCTGATCATCATAAGCCGATGGAAATATTGGACTCCTGTGTTCAATTTCAAGGTCACATCGAACATTCAAAATGTCAACTGGTGTTTGTCCAGACGATATCTTCCGAACCGCTGAACCTTTTGTAACCAAGCTTAGTATTGTGGTATATAATGGTAAACAGGAGTGGCATGTAAAACAACTGTGTTGCTATCTTCAAGGTCAAGGTCGCGGTTAGGGCTCAAAATGATTATCAAGGTACATTAACTCCACCAAAGGTACATTCTCGTAATTTATTTGAGGCTGTGGCTGATACTGGACGTGGACTTTTTAGACCCGCGCTGTTTCTAGCAATGCTATAGCCAATATATGGCTGACTAACTTTTTGAAAACACTTATTTCTCTGTTTCATACAACGGCTAAATTCTCAACGACTTACCACACGGAACACCTGAAATCGATCCACGTTCTTGGCAAACTCTCCAGAAGTGGGCTAAGCTAGTAATAGCATAGTTAACACGGGTCATTTGCTGGTAGGAAAGAAGCCAGCAGTTCTCAAATGAATCTGCCAGTAACGCACATTGTGCAAAGGATTAAAAGCGGCTTACCATGACGCAGGACATTACGTTGATGTAGACACTGTCCATGCTATACTGAAACGAGAATAAACAACTCTTTACCACTACAGAATGTGCCCTGTTAAATAAGTGCTCTGTGTATTTTGCAGAATGCATTGACTATAGGCTACAGGATTTAAATTTCACTGCTATACCTCAGTTCCAAGAAGAATCACCTGAGCTACCCATCGTTATCATCACCATCTTTATTACACTATACTTCTACTGTGCCATTAATCGTCCTGAGCTGAC